>JAQBSW010006551.1:0-25000 GCA_029291075.1 Eudiplozoon nipponicum | reverse complement strand
GAGCTCTAAACTGGTAGCTGATGTCTTGCACAATGTTTCAGATGCAAATCAAATAGCTAATTTTGACTACAAAAGTAATTCAGCACCGAAATTTGTACAATTTCGGACAAGTCTGGTGCCTAACTCCTGCGACACTTATGCGAGTCTTCATAACCTACCTTATTCTAATTTTGAATATGCCTCTAAACCTCCTAACGAAGGCTATGAAGACTGGAAAGTGCAAAATAATGATATTAACGAAGATGATAATTGCAACAAATTCTTTGGAAAGATTCCACGGTTTTCAGGTATTCAAGCTGGAAGCGGTTTACAAAAATCAGAGACAGCACAGACTTCGTTAGAGGACAACGTCGAACAACGTAAACAGATGTGTAGACATTCCTGGATGAATGGTCTATCCCAATCGATGGACTATATACCTTCCACACTGGAAAATGTTGGGAACATTGCTAAGGGATTGCAGTCCACAGATTCGAATCCCTGTTCTACAAAGAATTCGAATAAAAAAATATTGGCTTTTTCCAATGACGCCACTACGCCAAGACCCAGTAGAACTTCAGCAGTTTCTGTTGGTACGCCAGGCAATACTATTAACGGTTTTCACGTTGGCTTTAATAATACGCATGGAGAAGATGCTACTAATTGTAGTAATTTGGTGAATGGGCAACGTTTTGGTCGATCTGGTGCATTCAAGCAGCCTGATATTAGTCGAACCGCCGGAAAACGAATTGCTGCTACCGAGCGTTTGATAACGGTTCACTCTGGTACTCCCATGGGTTCGTTTACGCCTAACTCGTGTTTGCCATCTACTATGCATGTAAAGCGACATTTTTGACACTGAAAACAAAAATTAGTTTTCATATGCATTTTCCATTGTTGTTTGTATGACTGATTGGTTAAAAATGAGTATAATATTATGTAATATATCGAGTTAAATAAATAATAATGTAGATATTGGCTTATAATTTTAATTTAATCAAATGCAAACTTTCGTCGCAACCTGATGCAGAGTTATATCTGAAATTATTTTCACTAAATTCCCTGTTTTGTTACATCGAACCGATTGTGCATTTATGAACGATATTTTGAACATTCTCTTTGGATTTAATACTCAATTGATTGAAACCTATCGGCTATCAGAGGTATACATTATTGGTATTTTCATTGATATTACAATTTGCATTAAAACTATTATTACAAGTTTTGAGTACAGTACGGTGTAACATTTAAAATGGGAAATTTATCAAATATTTCAGTATTTAAACGTTGAATGATGAGTGAAATTCTATCCAGTACTATCTTGGTGGTGAGATTATCTATCCTGCGATCGTTAATTATTTCAGTTTTTAGATAGTTTCACTTATTTGCTTCTTGTTATAATTTATTTTTTCTTTAAACAATTAACGATCTACGGAATAAAAGTATTATTTAAAATATAATAAAAATTGAATTTTCCATATAAGGCTGCTTGATTATGTTTCCAACATAATATGCTTCAGAAGAATCGGCGTTTACGAGGCCTCTCCACTGTACTTTGTATGCTACTCGATTTCCAAAAAATTTAGCTCAACAAATTGTCCTATGGTTGTTGAAAGTACGAATCGACATGATAAAGAGACTAACATTAAAAATTGTTGTATTCAGCCATAAAACTGCTCAGCGATCGCACTGTAGTTCCTGAATTAGCCTGGCAAGCAGGTATCACCATTAGCGTTCCTTAACTAAATGCAATGAGTCATATATGTTAAAAAGCGCCTGAATATAATCAGTTGGTTCTTAGATATTGTTCCTAATTATTGTCTTCTGACGATCAGCTAGCAGTAAACTAAACATATATTCTCAAAGATGTCCAGGCGATGGCAAGTGGGAGATGCAGCATAAAAGAGGACTGACAATATATTTAATTTAGTGTAGTTTGTAAAATTGACCGAATGCAGCAACCAAATGGGTTATGAACTTGATAATGTAAAAAAATTGTAGTTGTGCGCCGATTCAAAGGTACGTGACGTGGAATAGTGATTGGAAACATCGGATGGAAAGCAAAAATGCTTCGCAGGCAAATAGGAATTGTATAGCAATCTTCGGATTTATACATTTTTTGGTCAATATTTTTAATCTGAAAGTAATAAGCGAAATAGTATTTTGATCAACATAGACACCAGAATGGGGGCCTGCATATTTTCCACTCAAAGACAGGTGCTTCTCGAGTATATTGCAATTAAACTTAGATTTTGATCAATGCTATATAATTTGTATTTCTACGCTTTATTTGCCATATTCTTTTTTTGGCCTCTGGTTTTTCATAACTAGTGTTTGCTTTTGCTGTACCTCGATATATTATTATTAATCCCAATTACTGTGTTGAACTTTTCATTTAGTCTGTTAACTGCCAACACATCTGATGTAATAGTTGCTAACCCTTGTTATCATGCATATATTCGATTAAAATAATATCCATCTGTCTACCCTACGCTTTTTTAGTCCCATTAACAAACATGAAATATACGGTAATACTCGCATTTAAAGTAATGTCTTTTTACATGTTTGCTCTAAGTTTAGTTTTTTCTGAAGAATCATGCTAGTATACCCTGAATATCTCAACCAGATAAGCCTCTGGACTGCAATAGATGGACCATTCTATAGATATGTACTTTGTTAAATTCATTAAAAATCGTTCTTTTTTTCTAAAGACGTACCTTGCTCAAAACTGACTTATATTTATTCCTTTAGTGATTTTACTTACGAACTGATTGGAAAAGTTAAGAGAAATATTGATCAATTCTGTTTTTTGTCCCACAAAGCTTCATTATTTTACTCATCCGTGAACATTGCAAGAAAAGCAGTCAATTACCTGTTCTGAAAACAAAATTTATTTTGATACGGGATATTTATGGAAATTTATTCGAGTATCTTTCTCTACGGTAGGCTCATGACACCGCTAAAAGGTTTTAAATTTTTTTAAACCGCCTCTTTTATACTTACTGGCAGATCTCACAAAAAGTACTGACGTTTCAATAATTAAGTGTGCATCGTGTATGCTTATGTTCGTTTTCCTAAAACAATATATTGGTGTTAAAGTTATTCGTCATGAAACTATTGGCTTGCTTTATTTTGTTTTTAGTTAGTTATTGGAAAGCAGCTAATAATACTATGTATTGATAAATCATGAGTTTTGTTTTGCATCTTTTGAGTGGGTCCGGATATTGATGTGTGCATGGCTTGCAAGCACAGAGTTCCTAAATTGTTATTTTTCAGTAGACGAAACCCATGAGGAAAATTTAAAATATATGCTATTATATATCAGGGCTTATAATACTTGAACGAAATTCATAATGCATTTTATCTACATATATGAGATTTGTTTTAAATTTCGAATTATCCTCTTTTTTACTGTTCATGGTTAATTTAAATCAATGTTTGGCTTCACATTCTGCTAGCGACTTTAACTAACGTTAAACTTGTTATTTTATTCTCAAATTCTCCATTACTTCGTTGTACCTATAAATAAACTGTGCGAGGCAAGACAATCCATTTCAATTTCAATTTACAGCAAAGCCTTAATCAGCATTACCAAATGGTACCTCTTTCTGTGAACATAATTTGCTTTTACTTAATTAAACTGAATGCAATTTCCTAAAAATTATCATTTTCTTAGAATTATTTGACTATAAACTAAAGTTAGCTGTTTTTGCATCAACTGAATTAGGAAGCATTTCATTTTAGTATGCTATTGTGTTTTGTTTGGTGTATTTTAAAAGCAGTATTCGTGTACTTTTACTTTTTGTTTTGACATTTAAATTAGCCCTCTTGCTTATTTTTTGGTTAACAATGCTTCGGTGATAATTATGAACATTATTTATACAACTATTTTAACTTGTGTCTTTATTATTTTAATTTGTCATATTTTGTCCTGATGGTTAAATCGTGTGTGCCAATGTTAAACTTTAATTTTAAATAGATTTATATTAATTTTCTCAGTTTCAAATGATGGTATTTAATTGATAAATATATGTTTATACCTTAACTTAATTCTACGTTAAAATTTATTGTTTTGAGTCGGGTGTGAAAAATAATTAAATGTAATATTCAAATTTAGCTTTCGAACTGGAACTAAACACTAATCCAATTGTATCTTACAAGGCGCATAACAAAGCAAAACTACCGCCAGTCACACCTACTAATGTGTTTCGATTTTCTATGGTCATCATCTGAGCACATCGGCACTCTTGCTAACGAGGATCAACCTGCGACACATATGTAAGTGCAACAAAATTAGATAAGCGGCGCTCACGTCTAGTAGTTTCAATAACTTTGTATTTGGTTTGAGGTGTCGAATGAACATTATCTACGCACCTCCGAAGCCTAACGTTTTGCGCCGTACGGCATAAACTATGCAATTGAACAACCACTCATTGCGCAGGTAGTGATGAAAATTCTTTTATATTTAGCTTTTCTATGTTGTGCGATTAGTTAGATACAATTGGATTGGTGCGTATCTCAAGATTGCATGCTTCATTTAAAAGTTTTTAATCATCAATCTCGGAATTACCGATTGTTTAATTGTGCACTTAAACTCGACAAATATCAAACAGTCTTATTAAAATCTCATTTACAAATTTGGTTTTATGCTGTATTGGTAACAGAAATTTGGTATGATTACGAAAACTTTTCACTTCAATATTAATATATGGAATATGACACCATATTGGATGGATTTTGAAACTTACCTTAAATTTACCATTAACATTTTTATATTAGCCTTCTTTCGCTAGCCAACAATGTGCTGCTATGCAACTTGAAATTATTTATAATGTTGTGGGTATTATTGACAAGCAAATGAAGTGCTCGAGCTCAAAAAAGTTTAAAGTAATAGCAGAATAAAATAGACAGATAATTTGCCTCGAATGTTTTGTATAAATTTGACTAATAAGGAAGTTTTATACGGAATGGTTAAAGAGTCAATATTTACATAGAAAATTGAGAAAGTCCATACAGATATTATACTGCACATCTTGATACGATTATATGAATCACAAATCTGTTTCAAACGCCTTTGTATTACCATAAACTTTATCAAAAAAAAGTATTTTTAGTCGCGTGCGCACACAACCTTGCAAACGAATGCACTAATGACTAATTCATCGCACTATTTCTAATTGCGTTTATGTCTTTTGTTTATTCAGCTGCGTACGGAGAATGCCCAAACTACTTGCTTCGACGATTCGAGATAACGTTTAGCTCCTTATTTTGACAACGTCTTAAAATTCTTTTGGTTTGGTTCTTGTTTTAAGTTAAGATATGCTCTCCACTTACGGAAGCGTTCATTTTTTCAGTTATCTTTAGTCTAATATACGCATAAATTCATTTTAGTAAAGGTCGTTCTTCTTACCTTAACGTAATAACTGATTTTGTATGTCAGACTATATGACTGAAGTAAGTTGATTATATGCATTGACGTTCAGAAGGTTCTTAATTTAAAAGGAAACATCTAACCATGCACTAAGAACCAAGACCGCCATTACTTCTTCACCCCTTTTGGTAGTAATTTTCTACAGGGAATCCCGAAAACTCGTATGTATCCCTCTGAGCTATGCACATACTCGTATACTATTTTACAGTGCATTCTTGCAGAAGAATTAGTCTGACAGCTTTTCTTTGAACCTAAAGAGTTAAGGCCATATTTCACAACAATTCCAGTTCACTAGACTGATTGCAACAAAAGGCATGACAGACGCTACTAAAATATTCAATAACCAGAAGAATTGCTTGCGGCCAAGCATGTAGTGCTGAAGATTAGTTGAAAAATGTGGCTTCCAAAGCAGAAAGTGAACTTATAATTAACGTGGCTGCATCAACTGCCAAATTCTCAGCCCTACGTCAGTCTGATCCAGTGACTTCGTGTAGCTTTCAGCATAGCTGCAATACTTTTATTTTGTGGTATTTTAAGCAATTTAGCAGTTCCTTTAAGATAACTTTTCAAATTTCCTTTGAAGTCCTTTGTCACTATCAAAATGATAGCAGGAATTGGATCATGATAGAGTCTGCTACCGACCATGGGTTGCATTCTCAAACAGCTGAACACAAACAAAATAATAAGTTTAATTTTATTCTGCAATTTTCTTGTGTGCAACAATTGATAGCACTCGTAGGTCGGTAAAATATTGATTTATTTGCATTTCCATGTGCAACGATTGTGTTTGGCATTAATTGAGGGGTTCTCACTTGTCTCTTTACTCTGAAGTCGCCCATCAACTGTTTGTCTAAAAATGGTGTTGGAATCAAATTTTCTGAATGTTTTCCAAATCTTCAGGACTTTATTCTCAGTCCCAACATCATTATTGACACCATACTCACAAGAAAAAACCAACTTGGGGCAAATTTAGTATCCTCATTCAAAACAGATCTATCTATATTTATTTTACTTCATAAAATATTTCTTGGTCTGACTAATATCTGGTCTTAATACATATTCTCTTATACTCATATGTATATACGAATATACCCACATCACCCAAACTCAAACAAAAGTTTATACACACATGTTATCTCTAATTTAAAATGACATATTTGGAATAATTATACGCAAACCATATTGATTGACATACATGCCAATTCGTGATATCCCGATTTTAAATTAATTTTCCCGACTCGTAGAAGTATCAAAAAAGATTTTTTTTCAATCATATTACAAAAATCCTCAAATTTGCTGTTTACCTAATCTCTACCTGTGTGCAATAGGTTATAGAGAGGGAAGTTAGTAAAAATGTTGAAAGAATATAGTGTTATTATATCGTTTAGACAAGACCGAATACAAAGTCTACACTAACGAATGGTATATAAAAGAAAAACATATGTATTCTCATATCCTGTATGGATTTAATTTGCCATTTAAATATCTTTGTTCAAACCAAATAACATGTAAGCAACAAGGTGAGTTCATTCGGTTCACCTTAGGTAAATAATATATCTGCAATAAGTATATTATTTATAGCCACATCTTAAATATAAATATTCATTCATAGGAAAAACATGATTTCTTTGAACTTCAAGTATTTACAATTGACCCTAACTATATAATATATCGACTTTACATATATATTTATTTATATTAACATTTATATGAATACATAAATATCCATACATATATAGGTCTACATGCCATATATATTATGTATATCTAAGTCAACATATAAGCAACCATGTGAGTTCCTCTCACATCTTATACAAGAATATAAATATCCATCCCTATATATATATATATATATATATATATATATATATATATATATATTGTGCATATCTAATAAAGCATATAAGCAACCATGTGAGTTCACCCCAGATCGTATATGAATATATAGAATCATTCATATATTTAAATGTTCCTACAAAAAAAGAAATATATACGTATATATTATGCATATTTAGAAAAACAAATAATTAATCACGTGAGTTCCTCTCACATCTTATATAAATCGGTAAAATCCATCTATATATATTTACGTGTATACACCATATGTAATATGCATATTTAAAAAAAACATGAGCAACCATGCGAGGTTCTCCAAGATCTAATTTAAATATTTAAATATCCATTTATATATATATATATATATATAGTATATATATATATATATATATATATATATATATATATATATATATATATATATATGTATGTATGCAAATCTAAATCAAAATATAGGTTACTGTGTAAGTTACCCCAGTTCACACGATTCACTACAATTATAGTGTATCAGCCAAAACACACCTTTATAACTTTATCTAGTTTTTCTCCGTTTAATATCCCAAGGTCATATATCGTGTTCTCTTTGTTGGATTTATTGTTAACTCTGATTCCTCCAATCCACGTATTCTGCTATTCGAGGACGCTTCAATAAATATAGGGATGTCACATTTATGACGATCATTCCTAATTTTATTTCAATTGATTCCCTAATTTATCTGGTTAATCTATTTCGATTACATAATGCAATCCGTTTTCAGCGAGCCCAGTTTATCTGATGACCTGTCTTCATTGAGTGCTTGGTTATTTCTGATCTATGACTATATCCATATTTGATTGCCGTTTTCTGTTCCCCTCTACGTATCTTTATTGGACGCATGGTTTCACCTATACATCTGATTTTACAATCTTTACAAGGAATCTCATTAACCCGTGAGGCGTTGTTGCCAGTAGTAACTGATTGTATTAATAATGTTCTTATGTTGTATTTCGTTTCTAATGTCCGAATTTTTCTACTTAATCCTGAATCAGGTAGAACCAGAGTTCTGTGCTTATATTCATTTGCTTTTCTAAACCCTTTATCTGTTGTTTCCTGGTTTATTTTACCATGAAATCTCCATAGCATCTCATTTATGGTTTTCCCAATAAATTTTGCGGCCTTAGTTTGAGGTAATTGCATGGCGGGAACTTAATTTAGGCCGTAGTGATTTTGCATTTAGATGTAGTATAGATATTTTTACTGAATCGTGGATTGGAGCTAAATTGAATCAGATGTACTCCTGTTGAATTTTTTGCTCGTTTCAGCTGCTAACAAATTGAATTTCTATGGTTGATATCGAGATTTTAGGTTTCTCAAAAAATTTCGTGTTCCTTATTCCCGTTATTCGGCGTATCAGATTGGTTTAATGATTACTGTCATGTTTCAATCGTGAGATTAGAAAAAACATGTTCTACCTCTTTTGGTTTTATTATATATAGTTTTAAAGTATTCTGAATGGCTGGCCTTTGTGCTTTATTTGAATTAGATTTCGGATTAATTGCTGATAATATCTATATTGATATTTGCTTGGCTTCGCCAGTTTGTGATATTTTTTTATTGATGCAAATAATTTTTTTCTAAAATAGATGTACGTACATCTTACGTATTAGTATGTTTTTCCTTTGTTGAGATAGATTGGTTGGGTATATTGTGCTTTTTTAGTTGATATCTGGTAATTACTATGTAAATTATGCAAGTTTTCGTTTGGCAGAATAGCCTTACCTTGATTCCTATGGGTTTGAAGCTGTTTCTGATTTATCTGGTGTCATTTAGGGTAATTGTGCATTTCATTTACATTAAATTTCAAATGTCAGAAATTTAATTTAACCTGTAACACCACTTCACTTTCTGAAGAAGGCAAGTTGCAATGGGCGATGCCAGGATAATGTTTGTTTTTCCTGGACAAATCCGATGATTTTTATTGAGCGAAGTTGTTTATGACAAAATAAGCTAGAGTATGCTTTACATCTTAGTCCATGATATGCGTGAGGGAATGTGTGAATTTCGTAATTAATGTAATTGATGTTTGCTTGATAATTGCCTATATTATTATATGAAGTCGTTGACCAATTATTGCCGCTACATAACGCGTAAGATCTAAGTAGATGATCATATCATATAAAAAAGCGTAACATCAAACTTAAGCCATACGGTGCAACTCTATAGTGTTTGAACAATACAACATGAAAAATTAATTTTAAAAAAATAAGTAAAGTCGACTCTAATCTTGCAGCAGAAATAGTATAATACCGAAGAACTGTTAATAGACGCTCCACAATTGTTACCTATAAACAAATGTTTACAGAATGTGTAAAAAGTGAGAGTTTGAGACATGGGTCATACAAATCAATATGAACTGGTCACATCACGTTAAATAGGTCGCAAGAAATTTGCAAAAAAACGAACATGTGATACATAGGAAAATTAAAAATGAAAAAAAATTTAAATAACATGTTACGCTATGGAAGTTATGACTTATAAATTTAATCAAGGTTGCAATCTTGATATAAACACATGACTCATTAAGTGCATAAATTTATCAGTATAAACTAAAAATTGTATATTATAGAAAAGGCAACTTATTCATTAGACTGTTTTATTCCCTATTGGGATCTCGTCACATACTGGTCAGTATTTTCCGCGGATAGAGCTTGAACCTGGGAACCTCTGTTTCGGAATCTGGTGATATAAGCACTGAGCCACTCTGCCACACACTAAACATAATTTTCTGTTACATACAGTCTAATGTAACTTAGTTAGCCCTTTTCTTCTTTTAGTTGCAGCTCATATGTCATCCATTTAGACCCAAAGTACCAACTAACCATCCCCAATCTCTCATTTTTGAACAGATAACACACTTCATTGGTAGACGTGCCAAGGTTTGAGCCCTATTCGTAGCAAATTCTGGCCAGTACGTGATGAGTTCCCAATAAGGACGAAACCGGTCTACTGGATGAATTGCCTTTTCTACACTATACAATTCTTAGTTTATACTGACATATGTAAATAATTAATGGGTCAGGTGCTTATATCAAGTTCGAAACCTTGATTATACTAATTGTTATCACCAACCAATTTTCATTGAATTATATAATTTATGACTTGTTTTAAATTGTAGAAATGAGGGACTGGAAACTAATGCATAAGGTTATATATTGTCAGGGTTAGGCAGATGGATAAAAGGTTTGAGACATATCTGTACTTACCTAGATAGGTGGCCCACATTGCACCGTAATGAAAAAAATGATCATCTAATTAAAACATGTTAAGGATCTTTATACTTAGGTTGTATTATTGTTACGGTGAGGTCGTTTAGAGCAAGTAATTTTCTTAAAGATAGGGAGCTACGGATGAAATGAATCTAGACGATGAGTGTGTCTAGGCAGCTGGGTCTAGATATTACTGCAATGAATTCGAAGCAAGAAACTTCAAATTCTGGGACGTCCTCTGCGGGTTGTAAGCATAAGAGTTGTCTCGGCAGGCGTCGGTCTATGCCACACGAGTGGTGCGAATAGATTGGCATAAACGATAACGCATTGCAAGAAGTACAAAAAATAATGCATCACCAAGTTTTCATTATTGGAAGAAGATTTTAAAGCGTTTTGATTTCTCTATGCACTCTGTCTATCATACCATTTGTCTGTTGGTTGTATGCAGTGGTCTGACGTAATGTGCATCTCATGATACGGAGGGCAGTTGTGACGCAATCGGAAGAAAAGAACGTACCTCTCTCAGTAATAAATTCCATTGGAACACCATAATATGCTATCCATGCAAAGATAAAACCATTATTGACTATGTATGCAGAAATGTTGCCGAATGGTAATGCTATAGGCCATCCAGTAAATATATCGATCAAGGTTGGGAGGTAGTAACATCTTGAATTTGAGTAAGATTAACTAGGTCGGTGTGGACAATGAATAGGCGTGATATCAATGTTTGGAAGTGTTCCAATTTAAAATGATTGTGCCGGAAGATTTTATTTTCTGGCATGTGGCCGACTCGGAGAAAAATTGCTTAACGTTTATTTGATGTCAAACCATTCAGGAAAATTATATAAGCAAACATTCAAACAAGTCGGTCAAATTTATTAATGCTGATTATATCATGCATACGACAGCTATCAGTCCCTATGTATTCTGCTTGTAATAAACTAACGCCATAAACGCGTAACCTACTGACAGAGACATTGAGCCACTACCGAACTTCTGAAAACGCGTGTGCGTTCAATAACAATAAGAAAAGGACTGTTCTAAAAAACTCCAATGACTAATAAAAACTTATCACTATTTTCAACATAACAGAATGAACACTAATTAACTTGACAGTCAGTGTAAGAATATAGTTCTAGAAATGTTGGAATAAAAATCTCCTTTAAGGAACCATTTTAAAAATTCGCCTATCAAAGAACTATGACACATAGTCTGCCGCAAAAATTGATGTCGTCTGTGTTTTATTTAAATCAAACTCGCGAACGGGGTCTTTTTTGCATTTCCTTAGTGTAGTCTAAAGAAGTTTCTGTCATGAAAATTTTCTTTTGATGCTATGATATGCTTGTTGACGTTTATCAAGGTGACGACATTTGTTCTTGATCGTTCTATTTCCCTGTTATATATGGGGTACCAACATAGAACTCACAGGCTTCAACAGATCAATTCAGATTAGTTTGTGACTACCGTTGTAGTCAGTCAAAAAAAATTGAACCTCATTTAATTATCGGATGAGGCCGGGTATATTTTGGTTTCAGAGTAGACTTTACTGCATCAATGCGTACCTAGACTTGTATAAAGCTGTCTAGAGCCTCTGTAACGTAAACCAGCGGATGGTGGTCTCCAGTAGGTTGTGAGCGCGGACCGTTAACAACACGCTGTAATAGTTTCGTTACTGTCAACGCTGGTGGCTCTTCACTAACCTCACCAGATCTATAGGGATTTGCGGATTATGACCAAATATAACTTGCGCAACTGATGTCTTCACAATATCATGATAGGTAGAGCGTAGGTCAATTAGTACTAATTGGGGTGTGATAACTCCACCAGATTATTCACGAGATGCGGCATAACGCAATATTTAATCCGTGATGTCCACGTTCAACTAGACTGTTACGTTTTGGGGCAGAACGCTATAGTTCCCCGAAAATCACCAAATAAGAAGTGAAGATTCTTATGAAAAATGCGTATCATGATACCGGAACCTAGATCAGTGACTAATAAAACCAATACACCGAACCTTGCTAGCGCATAAGGTATATTCTTGGTTGATTTGCTGGTTAACGATATTAATTCAGGCCACACTTTAGACTAATCAATTTTAATCATGCAATACCGGAAGCCACGCACTTCTGGATGCACAATACCGCCAGAGTAAATAAATCTGAAACGAGCATTAGGCCGCTCGAAACCGCCAAATTCGCAATTTGTATGTTGAAATACTTCAGAAATTCTGCATAGCCGACAAGCTTTGATATATTTGGTAATATCGCGTATAATGATCGGCCAAAGAGAACGATCTTATAGCAATATTCTAGTACCGTTAACACCAAGTTGGCTCAAATTATGGAATTCGTAAACTGCCGCGCGTCGAAAATCTTGCAGAAGCAAAATATTTCTGCACAATACTCTTTCAATATAATATGCGATGAATTCCGCCTCTCCTAACTTGAACCTTGTAAAACAATCATAGTATATTCGTCGACATTATGTGAATTATCTGTCTGGATGCTGCTTTGTCTGTATTCCGTTCCATAGCAAAAATTGTGAATTATAATGGGCCATCGAATTTACTTCAAAGCAAGTTAAACAATCTACCATCAAGGTTTCTTTGCATTTAACATGACTGACGGTAAAATTAAGGTGGTTAATTTTCTGAATAATTATATTAGTATAATTATGGGAACCATTCTGTCGAGCCTCCGATAACGCTGCCATGTCGATCTTCAATCCAAAGGGATGACATAGGAGATATCGTTCAAAGTGGAGACAGGAGTCGTGTTATGCTAATAGTTATCTTTTCTTTGCCGATTATTTATTTTCTAAGGCTTTCAATTTTATAGAAATAAATGATATCGGTCGCAACTCCTCTCGAGATATGATTCTAATGTAGGGCTTTGAGCTACATTAGAAGCGATGGTAGATAATCTCAATTGAACATTTGACTTAATAGCATGAATTGTAATGTTCTGCACACGAAAAAAATTAAAAAGCTCAAACGTTAGGTGATGGGATGCGTCCAAACGCAGACGCGATTTGGATTTCCGCAATTTCAGCCCTTTGGGATGCCTTGTTAGCCTTAGTTGTTATTTTGTCATCATGGGAATAAAGAAGAAATAATAATTATGTATTTCAAGGAAACGACTCAGTAATTAGGTGGTCTTTGGTATCTGGAACATTTTATGGCATCAACATTGTCATTTCTGGTTTTTATTAAACCACGTCTGTTTGAAAACCTCGGGAAATTTATTTGTTTTTATGCCCTGACACATATTCCAATTTTCAAATTAAAACCAAACTAACCTGATATCTGTTAAATTTTGCTCTAGGTCATCAGAGGCTATGATGACAACATCAATAAATGAATGAATGAACGAGAGTTGTTTTAGAAAACTCATACAAAAATCTGTGAAATGTCTGTGATGCATTACACAGACATGCGTGTGTGCGCGTATATTCGAATAATCAAAAAGAAGTAATAACGGTTTTCTTTACTGTGCTCTATTTATCTAGAAGTATCTCGTGGTAAGCTGATTTAAGATCTAGCAATGTGAATCATTTACGTTGGGCAAAATCACTAATGACAACTTTCGTATTGTTCAGCTAATATTGATCAGGAATCCTAATTCGGTTAATCATGGTGGTCACCACATAATCTCATATTATTAGCTTATTATTTGATTTGCATTTGTAAAGGTGATGCCGTGGACTTGCAGTAGGAAAAATGATACCGGCCTCAGGTTCTGATCAAAAAAGTTCTCGGCTGCCTGTATTTTTTCTGTTCAAAAGTTCTGGCTGTAGCTATGAATGGTGAGCTTTTCGTTGATATATGTTGCTGTATCCACAGAAGACTTCCTCTATAATTCTCTTTATGTGGTTCGGAGCTCTGTTCTTGGGTAAACTGCCTGTCGTCCAACGTACAATTTAACACGAAGTGACATCTTGACAAGTTTTCATAAAATTCAAGCGCGTTTTCCTGTAGAGGCTCCTTATTCACTACCTAATGAGAGCTCCATTTACGCCAGATTCACATGTACAAAATCACTATGATAATCGGTAAATTTAGTCCAAACAAACTCCAAACATTTCTCAGCGCCCTTCCTTTGGGTAACTGTTTTAAAGTCTCTAGTCAGGTGCTCCATTCCTTCATATTTATGGCTTTTATCCACCTCAATCAAATAAATTATATTACGAAATATTTTGTTAAATCACATTGATAGCTCGCTGTTTCACGGGTAGCCGTCGTATAAGTACAAAAAGAAATAAATAAAACGGAGAACCAGAATCAACTTACCTATCGACCAATTTTTGATGATTCTCCATGTAACAATTTTGATATAAATATATGTTGGCAATTATAAATTTTATTACCATGAGGTACAAACAGGGTATAATAAATACAAGTAGCAGATTCGACGGTGCACTCATGCGACAAGTACAAAACTAATCTAAATTCAAAACTCAAAAAAAAAGATTTTTAAGTTCAACAAAGGTAAACAAAGGAAATTCCAAAAATAATTATTTCGATCTTACTAAGCATAATCTATATTTCTTTCAAATCGGAAACTTTAAATGCACAAAAATAAAAAAAATACTCGATGTAAATTTTGGAAGATATTATCCTAAGAGATTTGGAAATAGAATTCCGCTAGTCTTGTTATTTGTGGATTCAAAATCCGAGAATTATTATGCAAGTTTGTCTTACCTAGGATACATATCAGCTGCTTGTGGCCAATGGAAACCATGAACATATATCCGTACATACTGTGCTGAATATGCAGCTCTTTAGCTTAAGCCGCAACCTAATCGTTCCAAAAAGTGTCATATCGCTATTCATGGTTCTGAAGTCTCCTACTGTAAACCCCTATTAGCTTGACTGTACCATAACCCCTCTAATGTTGTACTGCGCCTGTGGTTACATCGGAAGTATCTGCGACCAGCTAAGCCGGCCAAGTCAAATCCACTGGTGCTAATGTGTTCACTTCACTCAGCTGGTATTTCGTCCTCTGGAATTACTCCTTTTCCTCCTTGCTAAAATTAATAGGCCAGAACATCTTGATCGCATTCTTTTTGCGCACTAGACATCAAGTTAAAAACCCAAAAATTCCAGCTAATATTTGTATAGATCAGTAAGATTACCTGCTCACCCCCTAGAACATACGCAGTTGGTGAACAGTTCGGGGTCTGGCACATCTTTGATTGCTTTGACCATAGCTTCTAATGATGTAGTTTTCTCATTTTGAATGGGATATCCGAGCTGTATTAGTCACTGAAGTCTCAATCTCAGTGTGCGTCACTGCCCCGTGCCTTAACAAACAATCCGGGTCTTCGGATTTAAACTCAAAATAAGACGCATTAAAATATCCATCTCGGAGATATTTAGACTTATGTCAGAAAACATAAATTTTAAGATTAGGGATATTTCAGCTCCAACGTCACTGACAACTCTTTTGTGCCCTTTTTTCCAGAATTGGAATTTCGTTACCGCCCTTGATATTAAAATGTGGGGCAATCGATTTCGACCACATCGGATCTAACTATGCTCACTTCGGCACACGTGGTTAATAAGAACTTAAGTCCACTTAGATCATTTAGAATTACGAACTTTTTATTTCTATAACAAGAAAACTATTTGAAATCTCCGTCCTAACAGAACCTGACAGTCTTGCTCAATATACTAGTCTGTCGATCGTTCATTGAAGCTTTCGAGACTGAATTTGACGATTCCTAGATGCCTCTTATAGACACTCTTTTGCATTTTTCACAAATATATGTATTGAAGTTCCTAATATTTTGAATGCTATGCAGTTGCTGGAATTCCGGGCCTTGCTACCGGACGAGAGTTTCGTTTATATCTTGGCCCACGCATCTTCGGAAAGAGGCATAACTTGACTTGACACTTTTCAAGTTGGCTATACTTGCTATAAGAAATGCCTCACACACATACAGCTCTTCGACACCATCGCGTAATTTATTTATTCCAGGCCGTTTGGAATTTGCTCGGTGACGCGGAGAATTTGACACTCTTCTGCCTATGCATTCAACTTTTTGTAGATCGCTAGCATCTTTCTCTAAATTTGAAATTTATTTTGAAATTCGTTAGAACTCTTACTCTAGTAAAGAATAAGCGATAACGACACACAACTTTGGTCTCTTTTATCGGTTAACCTTATCTAATCCTTTGAGCTTCTTCAACCATTCAAATTGTTATATTTCGTATTTATCGAACGTGACTCGTAATTTTGCTTGTAATTCTGCCATGAAATATCAAGCACAAAAGCGCATTTAATCTAGCATAATGTTTTTTTGCTGACGACATAGGTCAAAGGTTTATGCTGTTCGTTCGCGCCGATATCCTCTTTGAGGCTCTTCGAATAAAAAATTTAATAAATTAGACGTTTCCTTTTCCACGATAAATCATGCGAAGACGCACAAGTTCCGATTATTTTTTTCTGACAAAGACAAAATAGCAGAAACACACATACCGATTTTATCGTTAATTATTTCTGATTTGAAAAGCATTTTCCTGACATCATCACAGTCCATGTAGTTGTTTGGTCTGTAAGTATTGGAATTCAAGCTTCATTCAATATTAATAAACAATCATTGATTGCACTGGTGGTGGTAACACTTCTTTAAATCAAGTTTTCAAGCTAGAAGTGTGCAACATTTCGATTGTCTTTAACCAGTCGTGGAACAACATAGAAAAACTCACGTCAGTCGCAACGCACTGACACGTTTCGCCTTTCCATGGTCATCGTCAGCATACGACGGAAAACTGACTGGCAAGGATCAAACTGCAATGCATATATATGAGAAGCAAAATTGAATATGCGGCTATCACATCTAGTAATCTCTTGTCCATTGTACTGGTCTAGAAATTTCGGATGCACAATTTCTATGAATTCACGAACATTCACTTTTTTCGGTTTTCGCCACATATATAAAGGTAATACAATTAAACAATCATTGATTGTGCAGGTGGTGGTAACAATACTTTAAATCAAGTTTTTGAGCTTGAAGTAAACACCAATCCCATTGTATTTAACCAGTCGTCGAACAACATAGCAAAACTACCGTCAGTCACACGTACTGACGCGTTTCGACCTTCCATGATCATCGTCAGAGTACGACGGCAAACTGACTAGCGAGGATCAAACCGCATTACATATATATGGAAAGCAAAATTAGATATACGGCTCTCACCTCTAGTAGTCTTGAATACATTGTACTTGACTGGAAATGTCGGCTGCACAATTTCTATGCAGTCACGAACATTAACTGTTTGCAGCTTTCGCCACACACACATATATATAGGTAATACAATTAAACAATAATTGATTGCGCGGATGGTGGTAACAATTCTTTAAATCAAGTTTGCGAGCTTGAAGTAAACACCAATCCCATTGAATTTAACCAGTCGTCGAACAACATAACTAAATTACCGCCAGTCGCAACGCACTGACGCGTTTCAACCTTCTATGATCATCATCAAATTTGAATATGTGTAACTGATGGTAGTTTTTTATGTTGTTCGATGACTGGTTAAATACAATAGGATTGGTGTTTACTTCAAGCTCGAAAACTTTATTTAAAGAATTCTTCCAATACTGTTGCGAATTGTGCTATCGTCATATATTGTAGAGGCCTTTAACTCACTACTAAATTAAAGTTTCATTGATAAAAATTTCACATTCACAAAATAAAAAAGATAACCATTATATATTGAGCAGCCAAATTGCTCAATTCTCTCACTTCATCCTCTATATTTAACTTTAATAAGGCCTTCGGCCAAGTGCTATATTCCATCAAATTTATAGCTTTTGTTCATTTTAATCAAAGTAGTCATTTCGCTCAACACAAATGCTTTATTTTTAATCAATTATTTATAGGAGTTTGCTCGTATAAAGCGCGTCTATTTAGTAAAGTCAAATACGGGCAAATTGTAGCAGAAAAAGATATATATATATATATATATATATATATATATATATTCGTGGCTCAAAGATTTACTACGTCGATTGTGCTGACGACTTCCTTATAATTCGTGCGCTTCTGTAGGGACTTTCTGTTGTATACTTCAGCCTTAGATAGGACAATTGGAGATTGTCGGCCCAAACTGGCTATTGCTATAGATTCCCCCACTCAGGAGTCGGCCATGGCACCCGACTTAAATCATCAAGTGTGAGAAATCGTGGGCCGTTGGGAATATTAATGAAAACTCTATTGTGCTTTGCATCCACATTTTCCACACGATACGATCCATCATTAAAAGCCTGTAGTTTCATGAGCTTGACCATCACGGCCATGATATATTCGCCATCGTCTAGCAAAGGCTTGTCGTTGTGTGGCCATCACAAATTCAGTTAACATTTTTAGGCTCTCCTGAATATTCGCTATTGTACATCGCTCATGGGATCGTGGGATTACGGGTTTCACCTTGTGGTCTAATATGCCCTCCATAGACCATGGTTGTTGGAGCGAAGTTCGTAGCACCCGGCGCCGGAACGTCCCAACGCTTTATGCCAGAAAGCCATCAATTCTGTTTGTATAGACTCTGGCACAACAACTGCACTTTTTGTCATTCGTTTCGCTTTATACGGTGCGAGAACCATTGTGTCGTTATTTAACTGAATGGTTAATTCCAGGCAGGTGGCGTCATTTCCCTGTTCTTCAGAAACCCTGTTGCGTAACCGTCATCCCTGCAATATGTGATCTATTGAAATTTACCGTACCAATAAATCGGCGCAATTTTTTTCTGGTAGTGGGCATCCGTTAGTCCTTGATAGGCCGTATTTGCCGACCTCTCTGAACTTTTATGGATTAAAATGTTATCGCCATTCTAGGGCTTTGAGCAGCATCTTCTGTAGCTGAATACATAATTTGGGTTCAGTAGAAGCTCATATATTAATACCGTCAACGTAAGCTCGTTAATGCGGATTCCCTCAGAATTTATTATAAGTGTGTCATCCAGCCGAGACTTAATTATCCCTAACTCCGCAGTCAAAGTGTTCATTTGTGCAGACAATACTCTTACTAAATTTTCCAATCCGTCAGAAGCCATTTTGCTCAACACAAATGCTTTATTTTAATCAATTTTTTATGGCGTTTGCTCGTATAAAGCGCGTCCATTTAGTAAAACAGAATACAAATATTATTTTTTATTTACTTCTGTCGCTCGAATACTACTTCTATCACTTTGCTGACTGCTTCATCTTAATCCATTCACTTCTGCGAGGACTTTCTAATGTATTCACCACAGCCTTAAATAAGACAATTGGAGCGTTCTCGGCATTGGAGTTGTCAATTAATACAATGCTCTAACCATTCATGCGACGGTTCTGTATTATATCTTATAGTCTGTCTAACGTACTGACTAACTAAGTTTTCAAATTATCGACTGCCGCTTCAAGTTCCTCACAAAATGTTAGTGAGCTAGACAGTAAACCTAAAATACTGACATTTGAGGGCGTAGGGATATTAAAATCAAATTCTCATGAAATTTTCAGTAATTAAAATTCACTTGAATTTGAAATTCTCGGAACAATTTACTTCCTACACTAAATAACAATAAGTTTTAATGATTTTTGAAGAAACATCAATAATTCAAATATTTCATATATTCAAAATAATTCATGATCTAAAGCAAATTATAAACGAACCAACTAGAGGTTTTTAATGCTAAGATAATGTATATATAGAAATGGAATCGGTTATTTGGCACAGTTATGACGTTGTTATTGACTTTAAAGAAGTGGATCACAAACAAATTATATTACGATGGAGCAACATAAGTAGCAAAAAACGGAAACTTACTTTTGAGAATGCACACGTGAAACGTTCAAGAATTAACTGGAATCTTTCCCAAGAATGAAGTGAAATTTTTTATTATGAATGTTTACATTTTATGAACATTAATGAATTTGTTTCTTCTGTTTCAACGTTATTATGAAATCTGTTTCATATGTCTATATTTAAGGATACCACATCGAAACAAATAGATAGAAAATTTTGTAAACAAAGAATTACATGAGGTAATATATTAAAATGTAATCTTTTTAATATTATTTTAAAAATGAAATTAGATTTGATTGATAATGAAATTAATTCATCACCACTGGCAATCTATCAAAGATCCGAAAGAATCATATTGGCTAAACTAAAGAGCAATTCTAAATTATTACAGTAAATAAAAGGAGAAATTAAAGTGGATAAAACAGAGTGTGAATTTATCTGTGAATTTTTTGTACTAGTTGGTAATTTGATATGTAATCCACAGATTGAAAGCTATTTTAGTGATCTAACTGATCTTTCGGATAACCAGAAATCCGAACTTATTATTGACAGTGATGCATTGGCAAAATTAATGTTAAAAATAAAATATAACAAAATCACTTTGGTATATCGATTGATAACCTACTTCAATTATCTTTAACCTTTATGAATACGCTTTGCGTCTTTATAAACATAATTTTGAAGGATGGAAAACGAACAATCAACATTCTATCGACCGTATCTAAACGTTTGTCCAAGTTAAGTAAGCAAACGTTTGTCAATGATTATAGACTAATTTCTATTATCCCTTCATTTTTTAAGATAATAGAACGACTGATACTAGATCATTTGGAATTTATGTTGCCGGTTGATTTTGATACAAGCCAACATGGCTTTACGAAAGATCGATCGACAATTACTAATATGCTTTCCATGTGGAAGCATGTAATTACACTCGATGAGAAAAAGTTGGATGCATTAATTGTCTTTATAGATATCTCAAAAGCTTTTGACTCTATATCTTTTGATGCTATTTTGAAGGCGATTAATTCATTGAATATTGATCCGAATATTTTTAGATTACTCAGGTACTATTTATATAATAGAAGAATGAGTATTCAAGTAAATAATTTGAGATCAGAAATCTAAAAGTAACAAGAGAAATTCTCACAAGAATGAAGCTTGTGACCAATTATATTTAAAATCATAATTTCGAATTTGGAAACTAAGTTTCTTAATGGTCGAGTTTGCAAATTCGCTGATGATTTAAAAATCATCTTTCAAATTGATCCAAAAAAGTCGAATTCTCCAAAAATAATGTGACACTAGATTTGTATGATTTAAGTAGATATTTGATTACGCACTAGTGTGGGGAGGTTTTGTAGATATTGTGATAGGTTTTGCGGGGTAGCTGTCTATTTAGTTATAATTTCATACATTTCCACGGTGGCTCTTATCACCACCCGTTCCATAATCAATCCCTGACCTTTTTCCGAAGGGTGAAGTACGAAGACTCATCCATGTTATCAGACGTTTATTGAATGTTATGTTGCAATGCATGAATCAATTCACAGTTAACCCAAATAGACCGTGCTCTAGACGGCAACAAAATATATGGTCAACAAAATTAAATGTCTTATACACAAGTAATCACTATAAATACAATCAGCTGAATCGTGATGAACTCATGTAAATGATTGAAAAGCTACGATGATATAAATCCAGACTGATTAGCAATTTAGTTTAAAGTCACTGATAATGGTTGAGAAGAAACACTATAAATTTTGTCACTGATAATTGATGGACAAAAATCGTGTAAAAACAGTCTTAAAAACATCACAAATAATTATTCCACTGTTTGCTAGGTTTTGAATGTTTGAATTATAATAATCCATTGAACTATAGAGTTTTGGAAAAGAGATTGAGAAACACCTGAAGTTTGGATGATTATAATCATGTCTGAACTGTTAGTAGTTGTGTATAATATGGTTAATGCACATTAAGTAAATAAATCCATTGTTTGAACACAGAGGTATAAAAATCCACCGCATGTTACCTGCGTATTGCGCGCGGGTGTGTATATTTATTAAACAAAACCTATTAATTACAATTAAATTTGCAGTTCAAGAAATCTCAATTAAAACTGCTTGAAACTAACAGAGATTGTTGCTAAAATCACAGTTAAGAGAAATATTGTGTAAAAACAGAGTTAGACTATTTGACCTTAAAGAGAACTATATTTGTCAAAATTGAACATCGTTGGGTTGTAACGCGGAGCCGCGTGTTACATACACCCCCCCCCGACAATGAAAATTAGTACACAATGAAGGGGGCTAACCTTACAGGAGGTGTTATGGCTCTGCCGTAACGAGTAAACACTGATGTTGGCTCTGTCGACACTGACTCTGGTTCCTCTATATCTCGCGGCGGCGTGACGGCGTCAGTTGGCTCGGTTGCTGGTGAGATGTCGGGCGTCAGCCCGTGGTCAGCAAAACTGTCTGGAGGTGGAATAATCGTTTCTTTGCCGCCTGATAGGTCAACATCGCGGAACAGTGGGTCATTTGGATCATCTTGCTGTGCTGCTTGCAATTCCTGAGTACTTATAGGTGAAGGACACAGGATAGAAGCACAGAGTTCTGCAGGACGGCTTAGGGAGTCTGCAACCACGTTTTCTGATCCTTTGACGTGAGTGACTTCATATTCATACTCGTGTATTCGTGTAAGTTGTGAGTTGACACGTCGTGAATATAAATACTCTTTCTTTCCTCTGAGCATCGGAAGTAGAGGAAGGTGGTCGGTGTAGATCTTGAACTTTCGGCCATCCAGATAGGTGTGGAAGTGTAGGATCGACCGGTAGATTGCGAGTAACTCTTTCCCTAATGTATCATATCGCGTCTCGCGAGGTTGTAGTTTTTGCGAGTAGAAGGCGATAGGTCGGTGTATGCCATTGATGGACTGTTGAAGTACTGCGCCTATGGCAACGTCGGATGCGTCAGTGATCAATTCAAAAGGTTGAGACCAATCAGGAGAATGTAGCATGGTCGCTTTGCATAAGGCCCTTTTGGCATCCTCGTAAGCCTGCATGTCGTCCACGTTGAGCTGAATCAGTTGTGATTTCTTGACAAAACGGCTTTCTGGCACGAGATATTTGTGAAGAGGTGCCAGAATCTTGGCAAGGCAGGTACGAATCGAGAATAGTAGTTCATCTTGCCCAAGAATCGTCGTAATGCTCGAACGGTGGTTGGAGGCTGTAGATCTTGAATAGCACGAACCTTAGCAGGTATAGGTGTCATGCCTTTCTCGGAAATTTGATGACCGAGGAATTCAATTGATTTTTGTGCAAAGACACATTTGTTGCCATGAAGCCGGAGGCCATAGTCTGCTAGACGTGTGAGTAGAATGTCAATATGCTGTATATGTTCGGACATTGAGTTGGAGAATACCAGGATGTCGTCTAAGTAGGGAATTACAAATGGTAGACCATCTAGTATTTCGTTCATAACGCGTTGAAATGTTTGAGATGCGTTCTTGAGACCGAAAGGCATATAATGATATTCGTGAGTGCCACCTCCGGTGAATCTGAGTGCAGTATAGGATACGGAGTCTTTGTCCATCGGTACTTGATAGTAGGCTTTCACTAGGTCGAGTTTTGAGTACACAGCATGACCGATAGCGGATCTGAGTAGGTCAGCTGGATTTGGCAGGATGTACGAATCAGACTGTGTGCAAGAATTGAGAATACGATAATCCCCGCACACCCTGAATGTTGCTGGTTCACTCTTTGGTACTACTACCACAGGCGACGCAAATGGTGAGCTGGATCGTGTACAGATGCCTTGTTGACGTAGCATGGCGAATTCTTGCTCGGCGGCCTTATGTTTGTGTGGTGCCAATGGACGTGCTCTTGGAGGATGAGGAAGTGGCTTCGATAAGATGATACGATGAGCTGTGATGGCACGCTTCCTCTTGAGATCGGGCATGAAGGAGATAGGTTTGAAGATCTCTTCTGTCGCTTTAGAACATCGTCCAGTTGTGGTACATGAGGAACTGGAGGAATTAGCTGTATGGATGAGACTGCTTCGGCGCGAGTCGTGTGTTTTAGCGCTGATGATAGCAACTGATTGTCGGCAGTGCGTATCTCTCGTGTCCTTGGACGAATAGTAAGGTCGAAGTTTTCGAGGAAGTCACGTCCAATGATGTTTCTTGTCGTGTTGGCAATGATGAAAGGATAATTGAAACATCTTTTTGAGTTGGAGAACGAGATTGTGTGTACTCGTACCCCAAACGTCGCTATGTTGGAGCCATTGGCGCAGGTAAGACTGCTGGTGTTGACTGTGTGTGTAGGTTCGAAATAATTGTGGCGTAGTAAGCTTACATCTGATCCAGTGTCTATGAGAAATAATTCGCCAGAGTTTGCGTCACGGATGAGGAAGTATGTTGATAGTGGCAACTGACGATGGGACTGGTTGCTGGCATTTGGGCGTTTGAAGCATGACTTGACTGGAGCCGTCGCTGTAAAGACAACAATTTGATTGCGCTCTACCGCAAAAGCAACGAGCTTCGAGCCTTCAGACGTGGAGCGGCCAACAATCTTGGGGTCATGAGCCTCTACTGCCGCAGAGGTAGCTGACCGCAGCAGATTTCCGAACCTTCCATGGGCGGATCCTCCTGAGTTGTTGAAGGAGACTGCGCCCAATTGAACGTCGCGTCTGGGCGCGGGAATGTGCAGCCGTT
>JAQBSW010006550.1:0-47661 GCA_029291075.1 Eudiplozoon nipponicum | reverse complement strand
TATAAACCACTATGGCTGATTGTAACGAATGTTATTTAAAAATAATTTTTTCCTTTTATTTTCCAGAACATTCTTTGTTTAAATACTTGATTTTGAATGGTGCGCCATTTTTCAGTTGTTCGAGTATCTTGCTCCTTGAGTGGTATTGTAATTTTGGTCTGCTGCAATTTAACATTTTCTCTAGTAAACGAATACATGTCTTCAAATACATTACTCCATCAATTTCTTTTGTTCTAATATAATACAAGACTGAGAAGAATCGTCCTGGAACAGGTACATTTGATTCATTCTGTTGTTCACGTATATCTCTTTCCAGATTATTTATTCAGGAGTAATACTGTCCAACTTTCACATTCCGATTGCCTGACATTAAGTGTCGATTTAATTGTTATACCATATAGAAATGGAGACAGATCTTAAATTTGAGGACACAAGTAGTTTAGTGCAGGATATTGCGGACTTGAACCTAGCAGACACAAATAATAACATAAACCTGTCAGACTCTACTGTGAATTTTAGGACTTCAAGTGATCTGGCATCTATGGGGCTTTCAGACTCGAATAGGTTAGGGGCATCAACACCTCTACATTCCGGCGCTAATAAAGGCTACTAACAGCAACTCTTCTTAGATAATTTCTGGCTTTGTCTTTTTCTTTTAACTTTGCACGGCATTTACTTGCAGCCGAAATGTTTACAATTTTATAACCGTTTTAATATACTCAACCTTTCTTATATGGTTCCAAATAATGTGCTTCCGTGATTCATAAATGGATTCCATAATAATTCCAGTTTATCCGATTAGTATAAAACGATATTTTGCCATTGCATATGATAAACCAGCTTCTAAAAGAATATTTCACAGTTTTAAAGAAATTATTTATATCAATTTTATAATATGTAAGCGCTTGCACTCTAGCCATCAAGTATTTTTTCGTGTTCTGGAAATCATACATAAATTTCTAAATAAATTATGGCAAGATAATGATTTTAGAGACGTTTTCTTAGATTTCTTAAAGAAAATTTCATTTTCGAGGAAAAGTATAATTTCGGTATTAATTCCTATTATCCAGCTTGTAACAAAACTCAATGACAGATACCATGTTTTGAAAGCAAAAGATGCAAAAGTACTTTACGCTAAGCTATCCTGGGAATTATCTCTATCTAATGTAGTTTACTATGAATTATTTTTATTAAATGTACTGCAATGTGATTTAAACTGTATTACACTCGAGGATGTCTATTGTTACCTAAATTTTTTATGTTCGAGGTATTCTAAATCTGTATCATTGCCTACAGAGGTGTATTTCTGTGTTTACTATTTCTTACCTGACATAGCTCATGAGTTATCACAACTTTGTTTCACTTTTAAAACAACATGTGATATTTACATATACATATGTTCGGCATTGCTAATATTTCAACTAGAGATTTTTGAAAATAACGAGGCTGTAGGTCGTACGCTATCTTTTTTCGAGTCGCACATGGGAATCGAATTAAATGTGTTAAAACAAGTTGCATTTATAATTTTATTAACAATAAAATAATGTTTCATGACATTCCGTTTGGGTTTTTTAAATATTCAAGTTAATTAAATATTCTATTCAATATATTATTGAGTCTTGTTAGACATTGAAGTTCTCGTCAGTAAGGTAAATCCGAAATCTAACTTAATTGAAGGTAAATATTCGTGTCATCATCGGTGCTGATTTTTACAAAATGTTGCTATTTGGAATCTGATTTTTAACGTTTCATCCTTTTTATTTTTTAAAATAAGCTGGAGAAGCTGATTTTGAACAGAGAAACGGAGATTACTTTGATTACAAAAGTATTTTGTTTAGTGGAAAAGGTAACCGTCATGCATAGCGATACGAAAATCATTACTAACTAATGTATCATTGCCATATAACCATAAGAAAAATAACAAAAATTACAATTAAAAAGTTAAAAATTGATAATAATGACAAAAATTTGTACAAAAATTATTAGAGAGAAATTTATGAGGCGGAGGATCTAGTTACTATAAAGATATTTACCTATATAATAAACAGAAGTGAGGAAAACTAAGCCTTTACACAACACCATTATTACCAAGTCAGCTTTAAGGCAAGGCAACATCGGTAATACAGCTAGTTTTCTGTTTTCATTTTATCATGTCATAAGTTTCAAAAGTTAAACTAATTACCGAGAACTGATTAATAATAATTTTTTATTTGGCAACACAGATCATCTTGTCCGACAATTTCAAAGGCAATATTAAAATTCGGAAGTAGGGTTACGTATTGTTGAGTGAAAGAATTTCCAGCTATTGTTCATCGATAATACTGACTGTGGGGTAGATAGAATTTGAGTAAGGAAAGTGCTTTCATCAACTTTGTTTTTGTTCCTCGTTGAAAGAAATGAAGTTCAAATGACAAGGATAAAATCGACTAGAATAAAAACTTGCAAAATGTCAGGATACCAATTCTCAGAACAGGATTTGCAGCCTTCAGTCATCCGACTATATGGAATCTTGATTCAGTAAGCAACTAAGTGTGGCAAACTACATAAGTTCATTTAGAAAATAAGGAAGAACGAGCATCAGACAGCGACGATAACATTTCGTCATCATGTTCTGTTAAGTTTCCGTTAGTGGAGCTCAAACATAATAAAGGTCATTGGTGGAACAATTATGGAAAATCATTAGACAATTGTGAGAACTAAATATGAGAATGAAATCTAGTGATCTTCAGTCTTTGGCAAGGCGCCTAAAGCGCAGTCAAAAAGAAAAAAATCTGAACTTCCTGAAACTTGTGAATAGGTTACAGATAGACACATAGTCAAAATAGAGTATTATGAGTAAAAATGGAACATTTTACGCTTCCAGTCAGTGCTCTTGCATAAGAAAGAATTTGTAAAAACGTTCAGGTTAACCGCCTTCTTAAACTCATGCAAGAATAAGAGATTTTTCTCCGTGGATTGTACGTTTAATACATTTGTGGCTCTGGAAAAGTGATAGACTTTGTTAAAGATGTTGGGAGTATGAGTGGGTTGAATTGAAGTGTTGCAAATTAGCGTGACGTAGGGGTGTCTAGAATAAGCGAAATTTGACAGCAAAAGAAAAGTTGAGAGTTTAGGAACGAAGGAGATAACTCGTAAGTATCGACTGAACTACAGAGGTAGGGGATTTGCAAGGAGCAGGTACTCACGATAGTTCTGACCATGAAGGATGACACGCTTCAGAAATCGAGATGCGATATGCCCAATGATATTAGAAGGAGGCAAATTGGATAGGACAATACAATTAACTGGCATAGAATAAAGTGAGTTTGTGTTAAGTCTTAAAGCGAATCAAAAGGGTCACTTAAAAAGTTCTGTCCTGACTTGGTTAAAATATAGGGAGAAGTCTAATGATTTAAAAAAAGAGATGCCCAGGTGCTTGGCCGAGTCAATAATCTCAATATCTATGGAAACATTTGCGGTCGGGAAAAGAGAGATGAAATCGGAGCCTAGTTGCTTAAAGCTAAGCCTATCTGGATTTAGTTTAAGACAGATTACACCAATGTGGGAGTGCATCAAAGATAGAAGCTGCGCGGTTGTAGATTGGGAAGTGCTTAGCGAGACTGGATTTCTGAATACTATTACCAAATCTTCGGCATAATTAAACAGCTCGAATTGGTTGTCCGCAACCTGAATCTGTGCAAGTGCGTTGTTGTACAGTGTAGGATCAACAGCTGAGCCCTTCGGTACTGAAGATTGGATAAGAGCTGATCTCGAATGACCATTGCCGATTCTTACAGTCGTGTACCAGTTTCCGAGATAGAAACTATTTAGTTTAAGTACATTATCGCATATTTCACTATTTAACAAGGCGGACTCAGTCGAGGAAACGATATTGAATCTAAAACCATGGAGATATCCAAAAAGAGGAGAGTGCATTCATGTCATGGAGATGGAGGAATAACAGTGGTTCAGGACACTAGCTAAATTGGCGAATGAAGAGCGTCTATTCAGTAAGCTATTTAGACCGTCAAGAAGACAGAAACTGTCTCTTGATTTAATGAAAGGATAAATATAATTACATATGATCCTGTCTAAGATTTTAGTGAATGCCAGTGCGATAGATATTGAACAGAGATCCTTTATGAAGATCGTTGAAATATCGTTTTCTTGTGAGAAGATCGACTTAAGCCACTCTGATGGAAGAAGGGTTTTTAAAGTCATCTGTTGAAAACTTCAAGAATCAGAGTGAAGTGGTTGCAACCTATGGGAGCAATCGTATGGACAGAGACGTCATATTGAGTAAACAAGTATTTAGACTTAATGTTTTATACTGCTTTAACGACCATGGCCGGTGAAACGTGGAGTCCATGTATCTCCGACATTGAGTATCTCAGTAGATTGAGTGGATACGGAATTTGAATTTACATGAAAGCTCAGATAGTCGTCAACAAAGCTGGTGTAATTTTAAGTCTGAGAAGTTGATTTTGACTAGTGTGGACTTTTGGAATATTTGGTTAATGATGATTGCGACTTGTTGACATAAGTTTGGAGCTGCTATAATACATTTTTCGACACAAAGCGCTTATCTGTTGAGCATTTGTTTAAAATGGTTATCAATATGTCAGAGTGCGAGAACGCAGACTTGTGACGAGGTTCGTAATCTTGAGTTGCTTTTCAGATCTTCGCGTACCTTTAATAAGTTAGAACCCGCGTACGTAAAACGCGGCATTGGAAAATATGAAGCTGGCATTGCGAATCAAATTTAAAAAAATACCTTAAATAAGTTGCTTAGCCTGTTCGTAGTGCGTATGTGATGGATGGAGGTGACAGATGCTAAGCCGGAAGATAACACATCATGGATTTAAGAAAAGTACAATGTTAAGTTTTCGGGAATGATTAATTTTCTCCAGACAATGGCATTACAAAGTCAGCTTAACTTCCCCAATCATTGAAATGCTCGGATATTTGTATAATCCCCCTTTAGATAAAGGATAAAAAATAGATAAGAAAGGATACCAGGCATTCGTCAAGGTTAGAGAAGATATCCCGACCTTGAATGTTGGGAGAGGTCGCAATCGAGTTTATTGTTTCCTCGACTAGTAAAAGGAATAATTTGATTCAGAAAGTTGTTAGCGAAAAAGCCGAAGCAAACGACGGTTATCTGATGTTAATTTGTACCGGATGGTTGAGAGTAAAACGTAGACAGACGTTTGGCTCCAGATTGGCCAATATGTAACACAGACCGATAAGCTTTGATTAATAGCTGAATTGCAACGAATTTAAGTTCCTATGACTTAGGTGTAGTCAGGCGCTTATGTATGAAAGAAGATCAAACGTATATGGCTAATCCAGGCCCTCGGTCAACAGCTTTGTAGCTTCAAAATAGTACCTATTGATGAGGAAGCAATCATCACAATGTACGGTAAGAAACAGCCAGGTTTTGACAAGAAAGCATACGTCCAGCTCATTTGAAGATATAAATATCCGCAGATGGTTAATCTTTATTGTGAGTGACCTGCGGTTAATATGAATTGCCGAGTTATTGCGAGGAAAAATTATACTCGAAAGAAAAAGCACGTAGGAGACTTACAGCGGCGGCCGGAGCACAAGCGTGGGCTGATAAGAGTAACTGTTTGTTTGTTGATGAAAAATGAATGTTCATCATTAATTAGGATGTCCTTAATATAGCTCTTGTCAGGCGGGTGAGGGAGTTGAAGGTTTTGAAATCGAGCCAGAGATTATGCAGGGCTAGATTAGCTGGAATTATTCAGCGTAGCTGGATAGGGATTAATTGTAATTCAATACGAGACCAATTCAGAGGGGATGTTTCCTTTGTCATGGAGGGTGTTAATAAGATTGAGAGAATAGAATATTGCAGAGGATAATTCGGCGTCTTACTCAAACACAGGACTCTTATATTTTATCACTGTAGGGACAGGGCGAATAGTCGTTACCCGATCTGCGTTTTGACTAACGCAGCTTTCATTGTTCCAGTAATTTTCGTTTGGCAAGATATTTCGACCTACCTTACCGTAGGTCTTCATCAGTTGCATTTCACGAAGAGAATTACTGGAAAAATGAAAGCTGCGTTAGTCAAAACGCAGATCAGTTAATTTCAATTAATCCAGGTTCGCAACAAATAAATTCTTTCAAGAAACATTTAACATGGATTTAGAGCGAATAGTCTTTTTTCTCACAGACGTTGGGCTCATGGACCACCATGCGAATAATGATGCTGGCTAAAAGAAGAAAGTTCATACCAACATTGAGCTTTGTATAAGGAGGCCCGTTGGTGGGCGTTACGCGTCGTTAGGGTTAGCTGGCTGTTGTTTGTGGACATACCATGGCTCTTTGTTGATAATGAGAGCGCTTCATAGCGCGAGAGACTCAGCAAGATAGAGGTGAGCAATGAAGCGTCACAGAAAATTCCTCCAATTGACGAGCACCGTTTCTTACTTTTGTTGCATCTATGGCAAATGATATTAACTGCAGAAATGGTTGATGTCAACAACAGAAGGCTTTGAACTTGCTCAGTTATCCAATGTATAAATGTGCTGTCACGCTTTAATTGTGCTTTTCCTGCCGAAATCAAGAGGAATTAAAGTCTGAACGACTCAGGCTCAGTGTTAACGAGTCTTGTGAGAAGCTAGCACAAACTCACGATGCTTACTGACAGAGATATCTTATGAATGGTGAAAATTATTTCCCAATTGCTCGATCATGTCAAAGGTCAACTCATCTTTCAATATTGAGAGAGGGGAAACCAACCAAATAAATTTCGTTTGCTAAAATTCCGCTAAGCAACCTCTCTTGCAACACCATTGAGAAAATTATCGGCTTGGCGCAACAAGTATGGCTGCAAAGTAGAAATAGAAAGGTTCAGAGATGGAGCTCCAAGGAAACCCGTGATATCAGCCACTTGTTGTTGAAGTTCGGCATGATTGTATAGTTGTTTCTAGGTTGGAATTGCAGCAGTAGATGGCGCCAGCGGCACCTGGTTCATATAGATGAAACTTGATAAAATCCTGAAAGATTTGGAGGTCAAATGGTAACAGAGAACACAATAAAATAATCAAAGCAACTCTCTTTTTAGACACCTTTCTAGTTATTAACATTACTAAAATTTAATATTAATCAAATAAGGTGTTCAATAAATAAGTACACGCGCATACCTATATGCCTACATAAACATGCACAGATATGTATCAATATTCACATCTATATTTAAATCCATGCATATCAAAGTTCCACTAGTTTAACATGAGTATTAAGTAAACATAGTCGTAATATCAATAAGCAAATCTTGTTTACACTGCTCATTTAATTAAGTAATAAATGTTAAGAATACCCATACATAAAGAAAATATCTCCTTATTTTGTTACTAGGTCTAAGATTTTCTAACAACTAAACTAATTTGTTACTAGGTTCGCAACACCTAATACATACTTGCATATATATTAGTTCTCCGCAACAAACAGTATTTAATTGTAAGATCTTATAAAAACGTCAGAAGTTTCAAAATTCTGCTGAGTTGACTTCTGTAGCCAGTGAACTGTTTAACGCATATCTGAACACACATTAATACTATATCTGCACCAACAACTTTTACAACTTTTTAAATTTCTTTCGACCAGTTAAGTAACTAAAATTTTTAATGTAGGATTACGTAGTGGTAAAAAAATACTAGAATAATTTAAATCGGTTAACAGTAGATGAAATTGCAAAGCAATGTTACTAAACAATTAGAAATTTCTTCAAAATAATGAAGGCGTCTAAAGTTAGGGAGCGTGAAAAGGAGAGGTATAGGAATCGCAAAAAGGCCTAGTCCAGCTTAAATTCATAAGGGTTATGAAGCATTACCGCATTTTGCGTAATAAAAGGCGCACTTAAAAATTAATTTCCTCTAAAAACCGGCAGGTAGCCGTATTATCCGGCGCGCTTCATTTGTGAAAAAGCCCAGCGTGAGAGAAATACGAAATGAAATTTTGTAAATAGCAGAAACACTGCTTGGTACTATTCCGTTCGGATGAAATGTATCTCATTAAAAAACTTCATTGGCGTTTATGTTAAAGACCTCTATCAACACATTTTGTACATCTTATCTACCGACCACAATTAACTATTTCATCTCTTCAATGTAATTACCTCTATTACCTACCTAAATGCTGCGTTATTCGTCGTATTTCCTATGACTTATACATACCTAGATATCCCAATATATTAGAACTAGTGATGTTGATTTGTTAGATATATGTCACTAATATCCAAATTAGTCATGGTCAATGGAATCTCCATAGAGAAAGGCGCACACGTTGATTTAAGAGAAGTGACCATGGACCGCGATCATGTTATCATTTCACCAGACAAAGGGTCTGATTTGGTCTTAATGAATATCAACGAGTATTTTAATAAGATTAATTGCTTGATTTCTGGTCCAAAATTTGAAATCGACAATAGACACTGCAGCGGGCAAATCTGAGAGCCGTTCCGACGATGTTATCCTATTTGATGAAATTTAGACGGATTTCATATGCTAAACACAAAAAACGGGGGCATGTTGGAACACACACACATATATAGATTGTATGCTTAACCGAAGACGTACAAACTCGGTAATCCGTAAGGAAATAATTGTTTTAATGAAAAAATACACCAACGCGCGAATCGGCCGCATGGTCGGATAACCTATTGAAGTCGATGAGAAATAAATTATCAGAGTAAAGTTTGAAAGACAAAATGTAAATTTATTGAAATCATTGGATGTGGTCATTCAATATTGGATCCCAATTTACCAATGTCGTTTAAAGAAAATTATTGCGTTTGCATATCATTATCTCCTGGAGAATTTCTAAATATTTAAACTTAATGAAGCGCAATGGACAAGTTATTTTTTCAGATATTCAATTCATTTTCAATGGTCATTTATATAAACAAAAAGTTTATTTAAGACTGGGTTCGGCTTTGGCACTGATTATAGCCGATATGCTTATATGCATGTTGAGCAATGTAACTTCGATTTATTTAGTAAAGTGAAACTATACCAACGTTATGTTGACGATATATTTTAGTATGTGATATCTATGTTCGTTCCAAAGAACTGCTTAATAATTTCAATGAATGGCATCGGAATGTTAAATTTAGAATTAAAAACGAAGCGAATGATGCTTTTGCTTTTAATAAAGTCTTGTTCAAACGTAGAATTGACAGCACATTGGGCAGATCAGAATTAATTAAGAAAACATGGACAGCGCAATATTTACTTTTCAAAAGCTACTGTTCACAGAAATAGAAAAGGCTGGGTTAAGACATTGTATGAAAGTAAATTGGGCATTTGTTCGCCAAACTGAGCTGGATGGTGTGCGTAATACTCTTTATATTAACGGTTTCTCACGAAATTTTATAGATAAGTATAGACCTAATGATACAAAAAACCCGTTGTTAATGCTGGTACTTTAAAAGAAATTAGTGGACATTCATTTCCAATACTAAGTTGAATTAAAATTAAAGCGCGCAAAAATATTTATTGCCTTTTTCTTCGGCGTTCACGTATTTTGCAGCTGACTGTTTTTCTAACAGCAATCACCAAACTACCTCTACATAGTGTGAAAGACATAATTCTACTGCAATCTGCATCTGACGTTAGCAATTATTTGAATTGTACCTGTGAAAAATCGTATTTAGGCAAATGTAATACAAGATTGAAATAACACTTGTTAGCGCACATGGCAACTTAGTTGGAGCAAAGTAAAATTGGTGTTGCACATACTTCTATAACAAAAACTATTAGGCCCTGTGAAAAATGAGACATACCATTAGAACACTTACCATTTTAAAAAAGGCTATGGTAGTGATTATACTTTCTTATATGTATTCTATTGCAATAAATCGACGTTGTCCAGAACTGTGCGAGAAAAATAATTTTTTGTGAACTGGAATTAATATGGAGATTTCATAACCCCATGCAAAATTTGTGATAGATAAGTTTTTTATTGTACCTTTAATTTGGACTGTTTTTTTTCTATTTAAAAAAAATTTTAATGCTGTTTTTCTCCAGTAAATCAGTGATAAGATGAAGCAAAAGCTGTATATAAAAATCTTAAATATTTAAAAAAAATTAATACCGGAAGATAAGTATATCGTATATTTGAAGTCTAACTATCCAACATGCATTGTCGTTAAATGCGATAAAGTAGATTAAACTACTTGTTATATTTCTTACCTTCTGGGGAAAAAGTCGGTATCAATTTTATTAAAAATTATTTTAAGGGCATAAGTCAGGTTGAGCATTTGTCTAATTAAATATATTCACAATATGAGGTTTTCACTTTTCATATAACAAGTAGACAGTATTCAGGTAGGCTATCATTGAATCCGTGTTTTGTGATCAAAATGTTATATATCGTTTTCACATTTTAGACAAGCACCAATACTATTTGGTTCAATAAGTTGTACAATAAAGCAATATTGCTATCAATCGCAAGTTAAGATGCACTTCGTCCTTCTTCGACTAATATCAGAGCACGAAAGCCAACTGAATACTGAGGATCACACAACAGATTATATGAGATAAGAAAATAATAATTGCAGTTCCCACTCATATTGGTAACGCATAAATTTTACTTAATAATAATGTCAGCCGCACAATTTCTTTGCAGTCAAAGCGTGCTTATTTTGCAGCTCTTACAAAATTTATAGAAGTTTTCCAAAACAGCGACCATAGAATGCGCAGCATAAAATAAATGTACACCATAAAAAACCACTCTCAGTCACATAGACTGACGCGTTTTGAACTTTCATTGTTATCATCACTGCACGACAGGTAATTGACTAACAATAATCCAAAATATAATAAATGTACACAGCATTAAAAAAATCAAAAATGCGGCTGTAGCCTGAATTGATTTCCAAAACATTTTATTCGATTGGAATATTAGTTTCACAATTTCTATGCAATCAATGTCATAAATTCTTGGCAGCTTTCACCTTTTTATTAAATTTATATCATTAAGGAATTATTGATTGTGCGAGTGGCAATAACCTTTATAAAAATCAAGCTTGGAGATTTCAAATATGTCTTCTAATTTAACCAGTCTTACAAAATGACAAGCCCAGTGTCAGCTTGCCCATGGCGAGACTGCTTTTATCTACACAAGTAGTGATAGCGTTTACAGGCGATTAAAATCGGACATTCTGGGCAGACAATGCGTGTTAGCATCGAGCATCAAACTATCAAATAGAGAGTAAATTCTGGGAATAAACTGCTGGTCGTTTATTAAAGAGCAGGATGACTGAAAACATATCAACTACCACAAGTAATAATGATTCAATAATGCAATAGCCGGCGCCCAGTAAATAAGAGTTATAATTTCTGCTCAGCCTTAGTTTAAAACTAAAATTTAAATCTTGCTGATGAGTCGAAATTGTGATTCTAGAGTGGAAGGTTATTTATGCCATTCTCGGTATGTACCACTATGCTCGTGTAGTCAGAGAAGAGTAATTTTATTCGGTGCTGACTTAAAATCATTTAAAAGTAGATGGTTAGTGCTCGATAGGCTTTTAAGTGCCGACAGTAAAGTCATCTAAAGCAATGCTAACATGCACGAGTTTCTATATTAAGAGTACGGAAGGCTTACTATACTCTCCTTCATACTGGAGCTGAACACGAAAGAATACACCCGATGGAATTTTAGTAGCCTTTGCTATTTCTCATGTACATCTTGGTCCGAAAGAGAGATTATCCATTGACCCATTAATTGTGGAGTGTCTTGTCCCGCAAACTAGTGATTGCTACATAACTGGCGGAATGCACGAATTCAGTATAGTCAGTGCTTACGTTCGGGAAACCAACATTGCTTTAAACACTTCCCCAATTGTTTCATTTGAGCCTAGCACACGGAAATAGGGAAGTATTTTACCGTTCCTATGGAAGAGTGATCCAGTAAATTAGGATGTTGCCTCTCTGTTATTAAGTGAGCAGCATCCCGACTTTATATTGTTTCCAACGATTTCAACGCAAAACTGGATCCAGATTGTGCAGGAAATACAGTTGTAGGAATTTGGATTATGACTGAATATATCTAAGAAAACAGCAGCTTACTCTTAAGGTAAGATCAATTTCCCAGCACCACAAGAGGCATCTTTTCACAAATTTTATCGACAAAATGCATTCCGAGATAAAAGTGAAATGACATAATACTCAGATGAACTACATTTTAGTAAAAAGGCGATGAATGTCCTCACATCCGCGTATCACGAGTGCTCTACTGGCTCAGTAAGTGGATCTGGCCATGGACTGTTAATCGCCAGAAACCAATTAAAGTTCCCCGAAATGCAACCACCCGTGTTCCATTTGAACTAATGTGCACTGAACATGGATACAAATTTGCAGTAAGCCTTCAGAGACGTTTGAGAGTCCGACGATCCTCCTGTAACTAGAGAGATTATTGTAGCAAACACCATCGAGAACACTACGTAGAAAAAGCTTGAGTGAGCCTTGATTTGTTTTCCGTTGGGATCACATGAAAATTGGATTTTTATCTAGACTAACACCAGAGATACTTAACATGAGGTGTCTTTTGCAAAACTAGCATATCAGCGTCACAAATATTATATTGATAGTCATACAACAGATAATGATCAACGGTCACTGAACTAACAACACATTCAACATTTCTACTTAGATCCCACATCTTAACGGTTGTTATTCCTGCAAGAAAGAACCTGCTCCACTCGCCAAGTGCTTTAAAATTACCCGAAATACACCACATATTGCAGACAGCATAGTTGGTGATCAAAATATACCTTAGAGTTTGTCCGAAGATGTACATCTACCTTTGATAAAGTGGCAAAGAATTGCAGCCGTATGAGGGACGCTCACCTATCAGATACTCATCAAATACTCCTGCCAGCAATCGTGCTATCAGTTTTCTATATGGTTTATAAAATGATGCCTCAGGATCAGCAAGATGCGAACTAGGAACGTATGTACCAAATACATTTACTCACACACATAAAATGAACCACCGGTATTGTTGCTTTTAAGACTATTCATCTTCTTTCGATTCCGAATTGCGCGGAATGTTACTGCGGCCCATACTTAATGATAGCGTATCCGCAACGTTATTGAATTATTTGAAGCTTCTTATAATGACTAATTGGCTTGTAAACCTTTCTGAAATATTTGCATCTGGCATTCGACAAGGATGTATAATTTCTCTCACTTTGTTTAATTATGTCGACGTACAGTCTTTGCTGAGGCAACTACAACATTGTATGTAGAGCAGTTACACAAAGATCCGATTTGTCACTATTTCCAATTTTGTTTTGTCTTTGGTCGGGTTGACTCATTTTTACTTCAATTGGAAATGCGGTTCTATCACATCTTTGTTTACTGGCGACGTTTCGGTGCCTACTTTCCAGCACCATCATCAGGCAACACAACACTGATCACAGTAGCAGTATTAGCCGCGTACGCAAAACGCGGCATTGATAACCTGAATGCTTACACACCGCAAAATATTGAGTTCAAAACCTATTGTATGTAGAGGTCGGTGATAAATGTGGGTTTGCTTACCTCCAATGAGCCTGAAATACTGATCTGTTAACGGTGATATGAAAATTCATCATGATCATCATGCACAGAAATACACGAGTCATTAGTATCGAACGTTAAATTGTCATATAACCACAAGAAATACTTTAAAAATGTGATAAATATAACAAAAATTATAGTTCAGGTAAAAAAATTATTAGAGAGATTTATGAGGGAGAGGACCTAGTTATCATGATTATAATTACCCAAATAACAAAGAAGTGAGGCAGACTAAACGTCTACATAAAATCATTATGGCAAGGTTAACATCAGAAATACAGCTTAATTTCAGTTTTAATGGATCACGTCGTGAACATAATCAAACTTATCAGCGAACTCTGCCCAATAAGAAAAGAAAGTTACGAAGATGATTCTGCTAGAAATCTGCAGCAAGATCGCCACTGAGCCCGACTCGATGGCATATCGCGCAGGGTTTCAAATCAATAGCTATGATGTGCACGTGGATACTATCCTGGCAGACGAGTGGGTCACTTACCAACGAATTTGAATGTCGTTGACTTGAATTGCTTCTGCCATGTCATTATTTCTTACCCCAAACTGGCACTGGGTGAGAATAAAACTATATTATACAATCGAATTGTGGGTATACACAAAACGTCACCGAGCCCACGTATTTAATACTGCCTTATTTGTTTTTCTAACGAGGAGAAATTGTTCGTCGATCCAAAAAATAATGCCTGCGTTGGTTATTCGATTTTGATAATCTACATGTAGTTTTTCAAAAAACGATGGTTGAATACCTGTCAGCGTATAAATTCATCAACTCTAAGGGGCCAAGTCTCACGAGCGTATAATAAAACTGTGCGTAGAGATGCATTGTAAACAGGAGTGAGACATTCACGGTACTTCACAAATGGCGAGGGTTGGGGAAAGCCAATAGCTTTCGCGATTCTCATACTCACCTCGTCAGACATTGCCTGAGTTATTGGTAGAGCTGCAGAGGGTATACTTACTTTACTTTACTGCGGCTGGCTCCTTTTAGAGGATAAGCCGGCTCCATTGATATCCCGGATTAAACCTCTCTATGCCGGGCGGTTGGCAGCCATTTCGGAACATAAAGAGGGCCAATGACGCTCCCAGTGACGCGGACCATAAACATTGCGTAAACCTAGGAGTTCCATGTCCGATTTGATTGTTGCAAGCCATGTCTTCAGTTGTCCGCCTCGGCGGCGGCGCCAGTTTGCACATTGACCTGGGTTCATCACCTGCCGTACCATTTCGTCTTCGGGTTTGCGTAGTACGTGCCCGAACCATTGAAGTCGACGATGTTGGATCCAGACGGATAGTTGCATGATGTCACCGCATTGGTGACGAACAGATGCGTTCGACACTCGGTCCATCCATTTTGTCTTTGTGATGTACCTAAGGCACCAATGGTCGAATACTTCGAGCTTTTTGGAGTCCTCAAAACGTAACGGCCAAGTCTCACAGCCATACGGTAGCACAGGGCGAACAGTAGCCTGGTAGACTCGGATTTTCGTTTTGAGGCTGATTTCACTTCTTCTCCAAAGTGAGTTCTTCAATTGTAAGAAAGCAAGTCTGGCACGGTCGATGCGTGTTCGGACTTCATTCTTTGCTTGACCAGTTGGAAGTATTTTTGAGCCAAGGTACGTAAATCGTCGACTGTTTCGATTGGGCTGTCGTACACCGTGAGCTGCTCATCAGATGAAGATACACCGATGGCGAAGGCTTTCGTTTTGTCGGCATTGATTTCCAGACCAACGGCTGATGAAAACTGGGCCACTTGATCCAAAGCGGCTTGCATGCTCCCAAAGCTGTCAGCAAGGAGAACAAACCTGCCGACTACACCCATATCTTCAGTTTACAGTCGCAGATTTGTCGCGAATGGTGAGTGATTCTGCATAAGTATCCTACATTTGCGAGTGCAAATGTAAAATGGAAAGACGGGACAACGAATGATATTAGTGTTAAAGTGGCCTGAGCAGAATCTCGATTTTTCAGTAATAATACGATATCTTCTGCAGTCAAGATCGTTTAATCCACCATCTGGAGTAGATCGGCACATGCACACTGAATGTACGGAAGTGTTGTTCAGAATAGCACCTATTACAAAACTAAAAAATGGGAAGTTGGACAGCTTTGACGAACACAACTGCTGGTAGTGAAGTTTTGTATAGAATGCGAATTATATTTACAATTATGGTGGGCAAACCACTTTTCGATAGAATATCGAATAGAACATTGCGATCCACTGAGTCAAATGTATCATCTAAGTCTAGAAAGACAGCGACATACATTCTGTTGTTCAAGAACTAGCCCAAAGGTAGAAATGTTAACTACACAGTATCTCGTATTGACCAGAGTTCTGATTGTCCTTTTCAAGTGTTTGATTCATGCAAAGCGCTAAGATGGCCTAGGCTAATCGAAGCAAATAACCTAGATACGACTGGAGTCCAGCTTACACCACGACGATTATCACACAAATAATGGTTGCCTTTTGTGAAGATAGCAGTGATGAACAAATCAGTCCAAGCTTGCGACGCGGTCGCCTCAATCCGCATAATACGAAAAAGCTCCAAGAATTAAAATCACCGCCATCCTTCAATAAGCTCGAAGGCAGATCATCAGAGCCTGCATTTTTGCAACGCTTAAGAAACAAGACACCACCCAGTATGTCTAACTCTGATCGTTGATCGAGATTAATATTTACAACTGTTGATACTGGTATACTTTCGGAGATCGGGACTGCCACAGGTGCCCACGGAAATTGATAGTCCAAGCATTCAGCCCACCTACCAAAACGACTTATTTTATCAATTATTAGACGGTTGCTACTATCATTTATAGTTTCGCTGGCCCACAATTTGTTCAGAATTTTCGCACGGATAAGTCTGAACAAACAGTGGCTATTACCTAATGCGAAGCTTCTACCATCTCTTTAGACATTCTGGTCTAAAAAGGTTCGAAATGGACGTTTAGACTACGCTTAAGTTGGCGCCTTACATCTATAATTATAAGACGAGTTAGATGCAATTTGGCACCCAGTTTCCAGAATCTTCATAGATTTAACAGCCTACACTGCCAAATACAGTAGTACCTCAATTATGCATAACTGAACCTGCCTTCGAATTTTCGTCACCAAGACCAGTTAACTATAAATTCATGTCTTCATAATTTTGTCAAAAGAACGGTTGTTCGATTTCGCTTAAATCTATTTGAGATTTATTCTCATATATTTTTCCGGAAAACTTGTGTGCAAATCTACAAAGGTCAAGTGCCTGGCCCGAATCAACACAAGTGCTCCAAAACGAGCGACAATCCGGGATACAACTACGCCATCTATAAGCAATTACTACATTATCTGGGAATCTAAAGGCTTGAGGAGGCCATGTGGCGCGACGCCTTACACCGCGTACGAAGTTCGTTATACGTAAGTATAATCTAATTCCTGTACAGCTCTCTAGCATTCTTTTATCATTATCGTTGCACATCGAGCTTAAAGTGTACCAAAAACGTACATAAGATTCTGCATTACTTAAGCTACCAACTTGAGCATTCATATCACCCATTACAAAAACCATATATCAACTTTTCGCTCTGCTTAGTAAAGAGCTTACGTTTAAGTAACGTATATCCTTGCTGCAGACTATACCTGAAATTGGTGGGGGAATATGCAGATACTACGAGATGGCAACATTAATTACTTTAGTAGATGTATTTAAACGTGACGCACAGTCGTCTGCTTACAGGAATCTATTCAATTAAGCAAGTTTCAACTCGTGAGCTCCATTTACCGGTTTGAGAGAACTCCGTCGAACCATAGATTCAAAGCGAATAACGCGTAGCTAAGGATATTGCGCCCAGTACAGTAATGCTCGTAGAATCCTTGATTCTGTTTTCAGACACACAGTATATATCGACCTCTAATTTATCGAATGTGCGCGTAAGAGTTTCTTGTTGTCCAGGTTGTTATAACGTTCGCACATTAAATACGACGACGTTAAAAACTAACCCAAGATCAAGAAGTGGAAATTTAATTGAACTATTTTCGATATTTTTCAATCAGATATTGGGCTCGATGATATGATAAAAACCCACCATATTCATAGCATTTAAAAAAGCGTTATTGTTAGATTGAGATGAGAAAATAGAAGTAAAAGAAGCAGAATCGGAGATGAAGGTGTCTGTAATAGCATTATTTCGTGTATTCACCCTGCACGACTGATCAGGTAAGGCGACCCATTCCATTCCGCGCAACGGCTGGTGCAGTATGGCTTCATTACAGTTCGTATTGTTCACGGTTATATGTAGGTTGGAAAGAACACCAGGTCACCCGTTCCTTGTGGGAATGATTAATATTCAGATTTTTCATTCTCTTAGATAGTCTAACAACCAAGGCTGAGCAGCACTATCTGTCCAGATGTCAGTGGCCAAAGTTTTCTTTAGTAACCGAAACCTGTCCTTCGCGTCCGGCACGCTTGCTTTCATTTCGTCACTACCAATTTAACACTAAGTGTTAATGCGTAGTAAGATCAGATTATCTCTAGAAAGACATTAATTGTTATCAATAATTATCTGTCCATAATAGTTTCAAGATATACGTTTCTATAACGATCATAACAGCTAATTTTGATACTGACCCTAAGATCGTGCTAAACTACGCCCCTAATGTCAACATCAATGATTTTATCTATGATTCCTAGTGAGACCAGACGGATCGAATTCTGATACGATATCTTGACATATTACCCAATCTGTACCTGACTAGGATATATTATGAAACTTCGTTTTGATTGCTAATCTGATTTATTATGCACTTAGTCCAACGTTTTCAAATAAAATATATTGTTATTCCTCTTTTATGATACCGAGGCTTGGAAATAACAAACTATAGCTATCAATACATAGAAGCCTTTGGAAATCGATGTATTCAATCGATTTTGTTCACGCAATTGGGAACTGCGCGAAAGGCATTAATCAAAAGAAAAATCGACGAACAGGCGAGTTCTATTCCAACGCTCACTGGGGTACTTATATCATCTAACTTAGTCATGGAACGCTAATTGCGTTAATTTGAGCACTTTTTGAGAAGTTCACGTAAACATCCTGCCCGCCAGACTACTGAGGCAAACTCGACGGATATCTGGAATAGTAGAGGTGGCAGAACAATAACCTCTCAGCCAGATAACATTATTCGCGATATCAGTCACTTAATCACGTCAAAACCTACCCTCACTAAATGACGTCAAAATAAATAGACGAAAATCGGCGGTAGTCTAGCGTCAGTTAATATACATTCATGGTTAATTATACCATCATGCAGGATATCTACATCTCCGTTTCACTATGAATGTTTACACGCATGTATATATTAACTTTGAGTTCAAATTAATTCATAATTAATTTTCATTTAAACTTACACTATTTTATTAATTGTGATATGCTTTAATTTCTGCCAGTCTATCTAGCACCGCATTACACTTATCATGCTTCAGCAAGATGCGTTTCTCAGGAAATCAAATAAATATAATGAATTTAATAATAATTGATTGCGCGGGTGGTGGTAACAACTATTTAAATCAAGTTTGCGAGCTTAAAGTAAACACCAATCCCAATGTATTTAACCAGTCGTCGAACAACATAACAAAACTACCGCCAGCCGTAACGCACTGACGCGCTTCGACCTTCCATGATCATCATCAGAGTACGACGGCAAACTGACTATCGAGGATCAAACCGCATTGAATATATATGGAAATCAAATTTAGATATGCGGCTCTCACCTCTAGCAGTCTCGCATACAGTGAACTTGACTGGAAATGTCGGCTGCACAATTTCTATGCAGTCACGAACATTAACTGTTTGCAGCTTTCGCCACATATACATATATAAGCAATACAATTTAACAATAATTGATTGCGCGGGTGGTGGTAACAATTCTTTAAATCAAGTTTGCGAGCTTGAAGTAAACACCAATCCCATTGTATTTAACCAGTCGTCGAACAACATAACAAAACTACCGCCAGCCGCAACGCACTGACGCGTTTCGACCTTCCTTGATCATCATCAGAGTACGACGGCAAACTGACTATCGAGGATCAAACCGCATTGAATATATATGGAAATCAAATTTAGATATGCGGCTCTCACCTCTAGCAGTCTCGCATACATTGAACTTGACTGGAAATGTCGGCTGCACAATTTCTATGCAGTCACGAACATTTCCAGTCAAGTTCAATGTATGCAAGACTGCTAGAGGTGAGAGCCGCATATCTCAATTTGATTTCCATATATATTCAATGCGGTTTGATCCTCGATAATCAGTTGCGTCGTACTGATGATGATCAGGAAGGTCAAAGCGCGCGTTCGCTCGTATGTTATGTTGTTCGACGACTAGTTAATCAATGGGATTGGTGTTTATTCACTCAAACTTGATTTAAATAAATATGAATACCAAAATAATGTGAACTTTAAAAACAATATGTTGCAAACTTAATTTGTTCGTTCTAAGAATCTCATGAGTTATCTTGAATAATTTTATATAATCATTTAGGACTGGTAAATATAAGTTTTCAGATGTAAATACTGTTTCTGTTTCAATGATAAAAGATAGATTTTATGACAAATCTTTATTTTCTTAACAGTAACACGTGTTAAAATGTGGATACTTCAGAAAAGATCTTATCAATGAGTGAATCACGCTAATCCCTTGAATTCACACACACAAACGAAAAGTATCCCCGAAAAATTCATGATAACAATATTATGGTAAGAAAATAACGACTGCTTACATACTTGTAAAAGCGATTTATAAAATATCGTAGAAATAAGTGATTTATACATACTTTTTGGTCACATAAAAGAATCATACTAAATTTTTAAATATTTCAATTTGAATTCCACTTCTGTTTTCTTCTTTATGTGTCGTACTACATATTCAAATTTTGCGATAATTCCGTTGTTGATTCTTGTATACATTTCTTTTTCAAAAACTCATTCAGTTACGTGGCAACTTCATTTTTCAGAAGCCGATTGCAAGCAGAGTTCTCGATTTACCTCGTTCCACCACTGTCCAATCTATCCAGACATACTGTGGATAGAATAGATCTAGACATACAAAATCGTATACATCTCCTTTATATCATATGGCCCATTATAGAATAAAGTCAGAGCATGGTACCTAGATTCACTTGATTCTTTTAATTGCCTACCAAAGCGCCAGGAGACAATTCAGGATAAACATTTTCAATCTGACCATTGTTATCCTACTGCAAGTACATGTCCCATCACCGTTACGCTGATTGAAACACTGTAGGCGAAGGAAACGAATTTAAATTTACCGCCAGTCTACCAAAGAGATTACGGTGGATTGCTAGAACCACAGGTGAGATAGACAAACAATATCATTGTCGGACACTATCGCCAGAATCATAGGTTGATTTTTGCAGCCGTATTGTGGTTTCACTAACGAATAATTGACCATTTTTTACTGGAATCTAGTAAAAATCAGGGTGTAGTGGGGATGGTCTAGATCCAAGTTTCTGCTTTTCATGTACATCCTGCCATCACATACGTTTTAATTAATGTTGAAATATGAATGTTAGATCAGTCTCGCCACCCCGCATCAATTAGCAATTTGTACATTTTAATTGTAAGTGTGGCAAAGCAAAGCGCTATAAAAGCGTAAATTATTAAAATAATTACAATTTTAATGAAGTGTAAAATAGAAAGACAAGGGTATTGCACGCAAGATTTCATGCGATTATCTGAAGCAATTCCTCGACACTGGCTCTTTTGTTCATATCTCGTACGAGACTGCGTTTTAAACACTAAAATAAAGATAAATAATATAAAATTGTAATTATTAAGTATACAATTCATCTAATTTTATTTAAATTTTACAATTAAATTTGTTCAAGCTATGACTTACGGTTAATAGACGTTTGTCAGGTAAATTTGGTATCTCATCGAATCTTATTGGATTATTAGGATTTAAAATAGCCAGCATACGTTGACAAATATTGCTTTGGCAAAATGGCAGGCGACCATACATCATCAGATAAAGGATTACACCAACAGACCAAACATCAGTTTTCCGGCCAACCTAAAATAAGAAATATAAGCACAGATAAAACACGCTGAAAATGGGCCAACAATATAGAACTAAATGATACAATTTATACAATATTTTAAAGGAGTTTGATAGAAATATGCTTAAATTAAGGAACAGCAACGCGGGCAACAATATATCACTATTTAAAACTGGTGCTACACAGGCACATAACATCGAAAAGCATTCAACACAGCGTTTTGGCTGGAAAAGAATAATATGTCATCTACGGGCTCAGTGTGAATTCGAGTACCACTAAACTAATTTGTAAGAAATACTATTATGCATTTATACAAAAAATGGTAGCAAAGACGAAGCAAAGCTGTAGTACACATGCTGCCAACGGAGATAAACAAATGACCAATCTCACCAACGCAATATGTTAGTCGTGAAGGAGGTTGCGTCCACTGATTATTTTTATGCGTCAATATGCGAGTAATATGTTATAACGAAGCCACAGTTTTTGTTAAAAATATATTTAAATCACGCTCACCTTATTTCGCACCTGCTCAGGCGAAGCATTTGAGAGATTTGAATCACGTCCGAAGGCATCAGAAGGAGCATTTTGTGCTAATTGTTCGGGACTCATAAAGCTGACGGTTCCCATTTGTAGTTGCAAATCCATTCTGGTTACTTCATCGGGTAGACGTTGGCTTATACCCAAATCAATAAGTTTTAATGAGCCATCGCATAACAGAAAATTTTGGGGCTTTATATCTAGGTGAACAATGTCTATCGACAGAAAAATTTTTTTAAATAACAATAATATATTTTGCGATGAAAAAAATTTCGCGTAACGAATATAAAGGCTATTAACTACCTAAATATACTAAGGATGTGATAAGATGAATAAAATCGATAGTAAATTGGTAAATAAGACATCGCCGGCTCCCAAAAAAAATAGTAAAACAAACTTTAAATAAGAAAAATATAATTTTTTTAAAAAAAAGGAAATATTTGCCTAGAAGACTAAATATAATACGAAGAATAATGTCGCCCACGCACAAATAATCCTTCCATTTATAACCAAGAAACCAAACCAGAAATTTTACTAAGCTGAATATCCAAAGTAGTCAACAAAACTAACTATGATAAGCACGGTTCTTAAGACAAATGTCAATTGTTAAAATAATGTCCAAAAATAATTATGGCGTTGACGACAATGCAACTTTGCTAAATTCCAATTAAAATATGTCTATCAAAAGGAAATAACACTAAGAAACATGAAGAAGTTGCTTGGGTCCGCTATTTTAACAAGTATATATAGGCTGCAAAGAATTCATATGTAGAAAAGCATAATGCCAGGATTATTTACAGATGAATTTATATATTTATTGCAAATTTATACTAAACATTACAGTCTAGGCAGTGCTTGAAGAGTTCCCAATAAAAATGAAACCGTTCTACTAGATGAATCGCCTTTTCAACTTGATGCAATGTTTATTTTATACAAGAATATATATATATATATATATATATATATATATATATATATATATATCGAAATCTTTTGCAATATTCTTCAAATCGATATAACTTGCCTAGGTGGCATGGTGTCTGTTGTATAATTACAGCTCATGAGTCGCTGGTTAGATTGTCAGGTCTTAAGGCATTCCGAATGGGATCCACTTAAGGAAAAGACTGATCAAAAGCATAACTTAGTATATTATATTAAATTGCGAGTAATATGAAGCACGTATGCTGCAGTGGATAGAGTCCCAGACTGCAAAACAAATGTGCTCTGGTTTGAGTCCCATCAGCGGAAAATTCTGGACAGTACTCGATGAGTTCTTAATAAGAACGAAACCGGTCTATTGGATGAAATGCCTTTGCCATATTATAAAACGCTTAAGTTATACTGATAAATAGGGATATTTTGGGATTTTTGTTTATATCAAGCCCACAACCTTGATCTAAATAATTTGTATCAGTCATGTAAATCAATGTAATAACTTCGGTAGATTTCGATCACGTCAACTGAGCGTCCGGAGACATGACTCATGAGCAAAATTTATGAGCAGACCTTTTCTATACGGTCACGGTTTCATACTTCATCATCATCAAACCTTCTTGTCGATGCCTAGCCAATTCTATAATTGGCATAATCTCTTCTGGAACCTCTCGTGAGAGAGTTCTATGTATCCGTTTCTGTATGTATGTGCGTACTCAAAATTTACGCTAAATGTGAAAAGCTAGATCAGTTTCTCTCAGGAAACATACATGAAGGAAAATCGATTCAATTCAAGTTAAACTGCCAATTAGGACTCCTATATCATTCTTGGGATACAATTAAAATACTACCACTAGATTAACGTCACCCCAGTACTGTTACTAGTTGTTGTTTTAGATGGTAAAACAAGTTAACATTTACACTATGGGACACACATTGTATACCTAGATGAGGATCAATGATTTTTCAAATAACAGCTTTCATAACTATTTTCAAATTATTCAACGCAAAACCTCACTGTTGAATCTTGGAATAAATTGCTTGCAAATTGACAGATAAATGGATTACATGAAACAAAATTGCTTCTCAATTCCACACCTTATGAAGTGTTTAATATGTCAAGGTTTCTTATTTTCATTATGATTGATATGCTGAAAACAGCCTTCATTTTTCTTGCGCTATTTGACAAATTAATATCTTTAAATTAAAGCAATATTTTGATTCGACAATATATAGCAATCTTTTAAACAGTAACACGCTATTCGATTTAAAATTCCAGCAACGCAATATTTGTGTGTTGTCCAGGTTTCATATCTCGCGTTTCATTCTAGATTTCGCACATCAATTCGGAAAATTATAGTAACGACACTAACTTCTCATTTGAATAGTTCATGGCACTATAGAGCAATACAATTATGCATTAAGCATTGCCAACCTACTAACTAATTGGTTCAAACATGAATAAAAGTATACACTAAAGTCACCATGAACAAACTATATAATCGCATGTACACATGAGTTTCGCGTTTCATGGAGATCCGTGAAAAGGAGCGGGCATTACAACAAAACCCAATTGTATATCTTGTCAAGAAATATGCACTGTACAACTTTCCAAACGTTTCTAACCCAAATAATTAATGGGTATTTGACACAATACCGGCTCCTATTGATGAGTCGCCAGTAAGCATGAAATGTATGTGTACATGAGAGTATACTGTTTTTTTCATGTTGACTTTGGCAGATACGGCTAGTCTTATTTGAACTAATACGTTTCTAAGTACGCAATACATAATTGAACATATATAAGTTCACTGCAACAAAAAATATAAAACTATTATAAACCTAAGCAATTTAGATATGAAAAAACATTCATAATCTGATTGGATTTTTCGCATGAAGTTCAATCAAATATCGTAATAGCAAAGGCAATCGCTACATTTATTTGACAATTAATAAAATCATTTTATTTAGGTGCAAAAGGGAACGCATTCTATGCATATATTACCAACTGATCAAACTCAAAAAAATGTTGACAACTGATAATTTTATCACTAAAGGGAAGAATTAATTTAGACATGGATAAAAAACATAAATCAAATTTAAGCCTCCGAAAAAGCACTGAATTCTACAACAAATAAACTTACTTTGTGAATGTAATGCTTTCAAACAAAGTAGCATTTCCCGCCAGTAAAAAGAGACCAAACTCCATTCGATGGCTCCAAACTGACAAGCTAAACGCATTAGCTCGGAGTGTAAATCTGTTGGCGCATATTGCATAACAATTACCAGTTTATTGGTATGTATTTCACTGGTTATAGGAAGAAAAGTTACACAAAACTGTTAAACCAATTTTCTTGTGAGCACCCAAAATTATACAGTGAGCAATGTTTTAAATTGAAATAATAAGATGTAAATAAAAATTTTAATGTTCGCCTATAGAAATTTAATCATTCTCCTATCTCAGTTCATCATTACTTGCAAGTTATCACAAATTTGATTACGTGCATTGCTCAGCAGTATTAATATATTAAACCAAAACGTGCGCAATGCGGTACATTAAGCAGAATGGGCATATCCATCTTGAGTGAATATTTACGATGTCATAGAAATAATCTGATAGGCAGTTTTTATAATCTAGATTTAATTGTGTCATTGGTAATCAAGTATAGGAAAAACAAAAAAAAAACTATTGTCTTACAAAATAGACAAATACACCACTTTACGATGTACATACGCAACCTTAACTCAAAGTATTGACTTGACATGCACATCCTAAAAAATAATAGGAAGAACAAATCTAGGACGTATAATAAACAGGAAATTCACGAATAGCACGTAGTGGCATATCTGAAGCTATAACTATGCAAGCGAATAATAGTTAAGAAAGCGAAACAAGAAAGCTTTATTGGCCTTTTGTTTACACAATTATATACTTAATCAGAGACATCAACACTAAAATGACCATTTATGCAGACAAAAAGATGTTCTACAGATGGCCTCTGTTTTGGCTCGGCTCGTGGCTGATTTGTTTATGTGTAAGTTGGAAGTAAATATCTCAGTGCTATTGAGTGAAATGAAACACTATATCCATTATATTGATTATGCCTTTTTGGTATACTAAAGAACTGATAGATAAATTCAACAAATGACAACAAAATAATCGCTTTATAGTTAAAAACGATGCACATGGCACAGATTAGTATTCCAGAAGAAAAAATAGACCATGCTATATTCCTATTTCGACAGCTATTCTCACTTAAACGAAAAAGGGCTTAGTTAACTCATTGCACAAGACGGCATTGCGTATTTGGTCGCCAGAATGCTTGAAAACTGAGTTTGAGTAACAGGTGTTCAGAAGTGGTTGTAAATCTCAATTTTGGTGAAATATCTTGAAACCCATTGTCAGAATCATGTACCGATTCGGCAACCGTTGTGTTGGTAAACATTACAAGCTCAGTATGTTTGATATATATTGAGTTGGCTTTGAATTCGCAATGTCGAAGACTTTGTATGAAGTTCAAATAGGAGATTGTATCGTCCGATTATCTCAAATTTATTGACCAACTATATAGTGTGTAGAGAGCGTAGTACCGGATTCTACTGAAGAGTCGCAGGTAAGCACAAAACGAATGTGCACACAAGATCATACCTTCCGTTTATGCAGACATTTAAAATAATTTTTACAAAGTGCCCCACACCTAATACATAATTGAGTTGGATACTGTTCGTCATATGCTTATCATTAACAGTTAGTAACAATATTTTATTGCTAAACATAAAAATGATGATGTTAGCAAACGAGGTCTCAATGCTTGTACACTAGATACGAAGCCAGTGTATATTCATATATAATATGAAGGTGAATAGGCAATAAAACGAGAAATAGAAGGATTGCGTTCTGCATTGGCTTCCCCGTACCTTGCAACTAAGGCTTGATTACACCAACTACCTAACTTCTACTGGGTGCGAAGGATAAGGTTCCATTGCAAGCTGCATTCAACGTTATCCAAAAGTGGATTTGTACCTGTAGTCAATCTTGTTTAACCAGGCGCATAAGATTTAATTCACGCATGTTGGAGCACACGCCGACTTTATGTGTTAAAAATAAGACTGGTGTTACGTATACATCAATAACTAAACATAACTTGTCAAGCAAACACTGTACTCGAACACCCCCATAATTTGACATTAAACAGTGTGCAAACAACTTCTCTAGTCGACGGCTATTGTTCTAAACAAACGTAGTCATAAATCTAAAAACTATTGATTAAGCGAGTGGTGATACCAATTCGTCAAATCAATTTGGGAGCTTGATGTAAACACCAATCTCATTGACAGACAGTGGTTTTACTATGTTGTGCGATTGGTTAGATAAAATGGGCTTGGTGTAAACTCAATTTAAAGAACTGTCCAAAACTGTTTAAAATGCAATAGTTTCGTTTACTGGAACTATGAAATTTGTAATTAGTTTTATTTCTTTTATGGGAAATTTTTGTATTAATATTCAAATAAATTTTCTTTTATTTAGAACAAATTAATTCATGTTTGATTTCTAAATAAAATAAGTTGATGATATACAGTGAATACGCTTCTGTACAACAATTTTTTAAGAAAATAATGCTAAACTAGAAAGTTCTGATGCATTAGAAAAATAAGCGAAACATCAAACATATATGATTTCTACAAGAATTTATTGAATCAAAACTCTGCTTGTGGTTCGGTCACATATAAGTATCTATTTGCATAATATCTTTAATTAGATAGCAATCAGTATCGAAAAATATACGGTTTATTTAATTAAATTGATGTCGAAGCAAATTGCACAAGTAATTTAAATGAATATGAAAACTAAACGGGAATGAGAGAAACAAATTCATGGATAGTATTGATTTATTCGAACTCACAAGTCGTAAACTTTTATTACTCGCTTCGTAGACTGTAGCTGATAAAGCAGAGTTACTTCGTCAATAAAACTCTGGCGTACGTCAGCGTCAAGATTAAGCAAATCCACCACCTTGAGAGCTCGAGGTGAGCCGTCCTCAACTATTGAATACCAAACCTAAATCGAAGAAAAAAATGAAGTTTTACACATACCATTTTCTAGAAGCAGATATTTTAAGCAATTAATTTTTAATTTAAATTTAAGCAACAAACAACCTTCCAACAAGCACTAGTTCACATACATACTTGCAAGGATATAGTTAAGAAAACGGAACTCCACATTAAAATGCTCCACATACATTGAAATTTATGACTAGTGACCAACAGATCCATCCAGTCGTGCCGGCAGCACAAGCATGTTCTCGTAATTTGAATTGATTAATAAAACTTACACTGCAGAATAAATTTGTTATAAATCAAGTATACACAATAAAAATTAAAGAACACCAGAACTCAACACTGCCGCGATATCTGGTAACTTAAATAGTAAATCTTGACAATCAAGATGGAATAATTTGGATTAAAGACATACATTATCGAAAAATTGGAGGCTGGAAACGTACATGCTGAGACACACAAAAACAATTTCCCAGTTTATATTCAAATAAAATACAAACTTCTTTTGTTAATTTATGTGATAATTAAAGATTCTGCAAATAACTGACTTGGCTACCTCATTATTAATGAGACTTTAATCAATACATGATATAAATATAGGCTCTTTTAAGCTTCGCTGTGCTAGAATGCTCCAATACAAAGGGCAAGTATATATGAAAGACTAACAAGTCTATCTCCATGTTAATGGAAAATTATTTACCATGCTATATTAAGAATAGGCTCGTCGATGATTTGCTGGGTTAAAATGCTCTACCTCCAGGGCAGGTAAAGAAATACTACTGACAGGGCTACCTCCGTATTAATCTAACATTATTTACCCTACGATATAAACAATACTCTTTGAAGCATAACTATATTACAATGCTACAATCCCAAGGCAGGTAAAAAAGACTGACATGGCTACCTCCTTATTAATGGGACATTATTACATACACGATATGAACAATAGGCTCTTTGAAGCTGCGCTGTGCTAGAATGCTCCAATACAAGGCCAAGCAAAAATGAACGACTATCAAGGCTATCTCCGTATCAATGGAACATTATTTACCCAACTAAATGAAGAATAGGCTCTTTGAAGCTTTGCTGGGCTAAAATGCTCCACCTCTAGGGCAGGTAAATAAAAACTACTGACATGGCTACCTCCTTATTATTGGGACATTATTCACTACACGATATAAACAATAGGCTCTTTGAAGTTTCGCTGTGCTAAAATGCTCCACCTCCTGATCAAGTAAAAGTAAAAGCGACTAACAATGCTATCTCCTTGTTAATGGAGTATTATGCACTCCACGATAAGAACAATAGGCTCTTCGAAGCTTTGCTGCGTTACAATGCTCCACCTCAAGGATAATTAAAGAAAAAAGCGGCTGACAAGGCTAGCTCCACTTTTAATGGAGCGCCGTTCACTTCATGATATGCAGAGTAGGCTCTTTAATGCCTTTGTCGGTCCTCAAATCGTTCACTAGAAAATACTTGATGGCATTATTTCAACCAACTATGTGAAAGAGTATGATTTTTTTAAAGTGTGTGATCTTATTCAGTATTTAGTTGTGGGGTTGTGTATTTTCTTTCATACATCATTTTGAGTGAAGCATAAAATTCAGCACCGCCACCAGTGTTACCAAATAGACATAAAATGAGTACATACGCAACAAAATTTAAGTGGCTATAATTCAATGATTAGAGTATATTTTATTAAAGATGAACGGTTTAAGAACAATTTTAGACGATTTAGTGTCTCCCTTGGCGCTGTGACTCGAAATTAAGAAGACAGTGATCATTGTGGCTGAAAACGCCACCAAAATATGTGTTCAAATAACTGTTCACCTGATCATCATCATTATCATCATCATCCTCCGCTTAATCATCATCAGTGTGATCAACAGCAACACAGAAAGCCATAAACCGGCAATTATTAATCCATTTTCAACTGCTAGATAATTGGGGAAATTATTAATAAGTTTATGTGGGTTATAGAAAAACACTAGGTCTGGAGTGAATTTAAAGATTTCCTTCTCTTATATAGTCTGCTAATCGAAACAGAAGAGCACCATCTGCCTAAAGCTTTTGGTATCGAGGCGTTAATGGCCACAGTTTCCTTCAGCAGCCAAAATCTACTCTCCGCATCTGGCACTTCCTCTTATTACGCCATAATCCAATTAACAACGCATCAACTGCACAGTGAAAACAAATTCGAAGCTTCTCATATAACAGGACACTGAAGTCCTATAGAACTATTAAGAATCGTGCTATTAATATCTGTAGGACTAGCTAGGGCCCGTTGGCCACCAAATCATACATTTATATGACCACGAATCTTAACTTGTTGCACTGTTGATCAACAATTTCTACCCAACAAAAATTTCGATGAGAAATTTATGCTGACTTGAACACGAATAAAATGATACTTGATCGTCAGGATTTGTTTAATTTCATCTACAACGCATTCATCAAAAGAACAGGCATTAGCTTTCAACGATATATGTACAAAATTAAATAAACAGATATCTAGACCTCCAATTCGGTGGGTTCAAGAGAGCATATGCCAATAAATTATAATTAACAAATCTCATCCACTGGACCCCGTTTACCACTACACGTACTTATTTCCGTCCAATCAAGCCTCTTTTGGCTATTGAGGATTAAATGTGTTATGATAAAGTGAGCGATATTGCCAATAATTATGTCCAGTCACTAGATTGTAGGTTCACCGGAGTTATCTCGCTAGCTTGAAGAGCAGGTTATAAGTGACCCTCACAAACATTGTACCAACCAACGAAATAGGCTTTTCATAACAACAGTTTATTGTGATATATGCTGACCTCACATATATTTGTTGGATCGATTATGCAGATTCCCTCAGAATTTATTATAAGTATGTCATCCAGCTGAGACTTAATTCTCTCTTACTCCACAGTCAACGTGTTCATTTGTGCAGACAAGACTTTTACTACGTTTTCAAATCCGTTAGAAGCCATTTTGTTCAACTCCACACAAACACTTAATTTTTAATCAATTATTTATAGGAGTTTGTTCGTATAAAACACGTCCATTTAGTAAAACAAAATACAAATGTTTATGATTTTATATTCACTTCTGCGGCTCGAAGGCTGCTTCTATCATTGTGCTGACAGCTTCACCTTAATTCGTGCACTTCTGCGAGGACTTTGTGTTTTATTCACTTCAGCCCTAGATAGGACAATTGGGGCATTTCCGGCCTCAAATGTAGCTATTGCTACAATTTAAATAAAAGAATAGCCGATTATTACCAGTTGGCTCATAAATTTGACACCTGACTAATACCCTCTGACGTCAGGTGCTAATGACAAATGAACCAAAGGAAAAATCTATTTACGAATTTATCCAAGCGCTGATAACCTTAAACGATTAAAATTGCCCATAACAACCGTCTTAGAAAAGTTAATCCACAGTGGGACAATTATTAAACGCAATTAGTAGCTTTTTAGAGCTTGTTTTACTTATCAACCAACAGCACAGTATTGTCAACGAATTCCGGATAGGCAAGCTGGCCACAACTACAGATCTCCACTCCAGAGTATATTAAAGGATCATAATTACACAAAGAGAGAATGACATAATATTGCCGAACTAATAAGCAAATAAGAGAGTTCAAAAGATCCGTATTAGTATGAATACAGGCCGATAAGTCATTAGGACAAGCTTCTGTAGTCGAATCGTTAGGCTTAACTCGCCCAAACAAAACGTTTAAAGTTATCAACTTATTTATTTACTCGCCGACGAATACGAAATGATGTTGATACTTCTTCGATATTACATAAAGAGCCCTCCACACTGGGGGTAAAAATTTAAGGCTCAAATGTAGTAGCTTGATGAGACACATTATTATTAACATATTAGAGGGCCAAGCATCAGCAGTTAAAAACTCACATATCACTTTCGCACTCTGTCCATAGATATTAATAATCTGTAATAGAGTACATGCATTCCACCGGGAATTGGTGACCTAACATTCGTTTACAGCCCCATATAACTTTGAATATCACTAAAATGCGGCAGTGAAGCATCCATATATTATTTTAATGTAATGTTATTTATTATTGATGTATTATTTAAGTATTAGCTTTGTAACTACAATACGGAAGCATTAGTTGTACATCCGAAGATTAAATAAACCCAAACAAATTATACCAATTGCAAAAATAAAGCAAACTAGACGAGGAGGCTAACAAAGTTAAAATTAAACAAAAAACCATGCAACCATGAAAAATTTATTCATCACAGTACAATCATCACCATTTCAGCATTGCTCATAGTATAGTTATGCCCCAGGGGAGTATTAACATGTCAATAAGTAAAATACATGATAATTTGATAAGAAACATGGAATCAAATATGAATTTGATGCTAACACAATTGTACAATAAAATATGATTTACTAATTGGCGAACACCTCAATCGTTACAATAATTAATAAATAAGAAGGTGCTATGCAAATCAAATTATAAAGTGTTACATTAGAATCCAGGAAAGGGATGCGTTACCGAGGTCACCTTGCTCTAAATACTTCCTGGATTAGTGTATGTGTAGTAAAGACGTCTTAGTGGCTTTGTTTTTGCGTCCTACACAAGAAGGACATTCAAACCCGGACAGATACGCTATGCTGTGAACAGGCCACCTAGCTAACATAATACAACAACAAATATGAAAGAAATATAGCTTGTGTAATTTGAATTAAGAGGTAAACCGTGCATCGAAACATAAATTTATTGTACAGCAGTAAAGAACCTGTTTTAAATGACAATTTGTTGCTGCTATGACTATTTAATTCTTTAATAACTATTCTTTTCTACTTCAAATGATTTGCTATCATTGTTATCATTATTCCTAGTAATATTACGTGGTGTCCGAATATAATTTTCCTATCTCGTGGTTATATGTTAGTGAAGCGATCGCTGTTCAATGGTATATCATTTCTGATGGTGATAATTTTAAGGTTAAGTTTGCGTATGTGAGAGCAAAGCCAATCCCATAGATTTTAGCAGTTTTACAGTAAAAGTTTTAAACTACACAGAGTTTCTAAAAAATCTTGTTAAGCTATTAGCAGGAAAATATGCAATTTGAGACTTACAACCGCAGATCCTCCACGAGCTATTTCCCTAATTAACGAATATTTTTGGTCTTTAACCATAATAAAAGAACATGAATCGCCCTCGTGCTTATTGATCTCGGTTGTTTCTTGTGTTGCTTTTGCAGTAGAGCATCGTTTTTCTGACATTGGATCCATAGCTGCTGCTTCCGTCATGTTTGAACCACAAGGCTGGTCTTTTAAACTGCGTGAAAACGTTGATTGGGCACTGTTCACGCACGACTCATTTGAGATTGACATTGAAGACAACGTCGAGTCATGATTGTTCGAAAGTGTCACATCAGACAGACGCATTGCAGCAACGACAGTAGGAGCGGCGCTTTCATACTCTTCTCTGGAGCTATTAATTTTGTTGACAACTTTTGTCTCCAATGCACTGTGGTTCTCTGGTTGTGAAGACTGGCTATTGTGGCATATCGTAAGTGCGTTCTCCTCATCCGAGATAGATATCCGCTTTTCAAATTGTGCAGAATTAGTATTGACGACACCAGCGACAGAGGCTTTGTTCAACTCCAAATTTTCCACCTTCTTTTTGTGTGGTGTAGCCGATTCTTCATATTTCACATCGGATGAGATAAGTTGAAGCTCTCGAGAGATGTCAGTTGGTTTACACGATTCAGAACTATTGTACCGCTGTTGTACAATAGGGCTGAGAGGAGCTGTACTTCTTGTTTTATAATTCTGTGCAAAAAGTACAATTATGAAGTTAAATATAACGTTCAATAATCATGTTTACTTTACCTAGTTGAAAAATTAATAAAATAGTCAGACAAAGATAGTCAAGCATTTTGTTATCATGCAAGTCGTCCTCGAGGCCACCAGATCTGCGCATTGTTAGTAATTTTTTAGTTTTATAGCAATTGGAGGTTTTAGCCTGTAATTCATAACTTTCTAACTAGTCAGCATCTGATTGTTTTAATAAGACAGATACAAGGCCTTCTGGCGAAGTTATATTGGCATAAAGTTTAAGGGTAGAATTTAAGTATATATGTAAGCAAAATAGGCTAAAAATTGCATAATAGAGACGCTCACCAGCAGTAACAAAAACGTAATATAGAATACTGCCAATACTTACCATCTAGCTGCAGCTTATAATCCACAAAATAGAAAAAAAACCTTTCAAAGATGTACGACAAAATTCCCATAAAAGATATACCATTTTAAGCAAAATTCTATTGAGTTAAAATATTAATAACAGCATACAGAAAAAGTTTATATTTTCTGGCCAAACTTAACAATTAGAGAAGAAAGGTGACTTACAGACAAACTTGACAGAGGAAGTGTTAAAGGTGCAGTGTTATGCTTCTTGCAAGAATTCAAGAAGGAGCCATGGCACGAACCAGGTGAAGGACTCTAGAAGATGTTTACAAATAAATCGATTCAAACGAAAAATTTACTATCAAATAAAAACTCATAAAATATAATTCATTACGAAAAAAATATTGCAAAGAATAAATAAATATCTTGGACAATTAGCTTAGCTTGTAAAATATTAAAGAAAAAACAACAATATATTCTTACCGTTAATTCGGGTGTGTCCTTAGATGAGTGTGATGTAAAAGAGGGCCTCTCCTGTGTAATTTTAAAGTCCTAAAATATTATAAAAAGTGCATTAACTTAAAAATTAAAACATGATACAATGAAAAACCAATCGGATGATAAGATTTAATTTATTTCTAAGGAATGTTTTGCGTTAATCACAATACGAACAACGTTTTAGATCAGGTTAAGAATATCTTGGTACAAAATATACTAATTTCCCTCCTGATGACCAACAGTTATATGAGCATTGCTTAAAATATATGAATGACATCCTTCCAATCAATCAAAAATAAATTATAGAAAAATAGTTCAAGGTGCAACTAATAACCTGTGTGCAAAAAGCACAACTCCGCTTAAGCGTGTGTACGGAGTTGAGTAGATGCAGGTACGCATTTATTTATGTATGTTGATCAGCAGTATGTAACTCATCCAACCAACATATAACAATTGATAACATGAACTATAAATAATCTTGGCTGCACCGTCTACCACGCAGAATAAACGAACCGCCTTATAAGCTGAGTCTACATGTTCTATAAGCGAAATCAGGCTAATGCAGACACCTTCGTTTACAGTTATGCCTCTGTTAATCACATTCTTTCCAGTCTCAATCTACCAAAAACGCTCTTGTAAATGCAATGCGAATAATGGTTGTTGATCAAGTCACCGAGCCAATTTCATATTGCCAAATATCGAAAATAGTTGAAACTACCATTTTAAAAAACCTAGGTTAGATTCTCACATAACCGCAAATTTGGCTCTAACACGTACGTTAGATGGATTAAAAGTTGATATGTGGCGTATCTGAAACTAGAATGCACTATCTTTATCTACGCATTATTAGCCTCGATCTTCTGGTTCTATAGAATTTTTCCCAGATGGACAATGAATCGGTATCGTCCACAGTTCAACAGCTGAGGATCGTTCATCTGAATGGATCCTGGTAAACAGCCGAATCTGCGCAGTACACAGAAAGGTGCCAACTAAAATCAATGCTAAAAACTTTAAACAACGTATCCTTTTCGTTGTATCTGCATTTGCTCGTACAGATTGCTGTACAGACGGCAGCAATGACGCTTTATTCCCTGACTTAAGTTATCTATTTAGTAGAGCGAGAAGTTCAGGTGTAGTCTTGATTATAGATGACATTGATGCTTAAATTTGGCGCAAAGCTGCAGCGCCCAATTATCTGCTTCCAACACATTTAAGGATGACGTCAAAATAATATGATGAGCGTTGGAAACATTTTCTTACTATTTGAAATGATGAGACCGTGTCGGTTGCTTGAGGTAAGTAATCAAAAATATATATGATTGTTTAATCAAGTAGTGGGCGAAGGACTGTGTACTTTTTACGCAACACTGAGCACCAAATTCGTGGTCTGAAAAGAGATTTGACATGAAAAATTTAACTTTACAGTTTGCAAGGTGAATGACAAATAATTAATCATTGGTATGATCTTTGCAAGTATGAATCAAAATATTGATTTATAGAGTTTTACTGACGTTGAGACTGTCTGTCGAAAAACAGGTAAATTTTTACAGAAATATCAGACGACATTCTATTAAAATGTACAAACAAACGAACTCACGACGCCTTCGAATATCCAGCTAAAAATGGGAGCTAACTGTGGTGTTTTTACAGCAATTCTATTAACATCATTTCCTCCGTACTTCATGCATGTATTTGGCGTTATAACAGTTTTCTTTTCGGCATTAGTCTCCGATTCTGGTGACTAAAAATGAAAATAAAAATATCAAAGTAAAGCTTTCTGTTATAATTTTCGCACTCGTTATAGGTAAAAGTAATCACAAAAGTTATCCTGAATGTAAAACATATACAAACAAAGTAGAACTAGCGTACGCCACTAAATAAATTGAAAATTACAGCGCCTGCACCTTGGGTCCCAGAAGATGCTATTCCGAGAGGACAGAGTTAACCAGCCCTTGCTTGCCTCTAGATTTCGGCAGTATTTCACTCATTTAAGTGTATTTTAGGTGTTGCCTAAATGATTGATAGCTCGATAAACCAGTTTTAGATGCAGTAGAGATCTATCTATACTAAAATTAAGGACATTTATTGTAGTTGTCTGGACACTCCGGCGAGCAGGATGTGTATGTGGTCGTCTTCTATACACAACAATCCAACACAGACGACGTTCATTAACTAGGAAGGGCAGTTTTGGCACATAAGAAGAAAGCCGGCTTTGAAATTTCATTTATAATTAATGCTTTCAGACTTTCAGCTGGTAATGACATAAGCAAACTTATATACATATTCGATTGTGTATTAGGCACTGCGTACCTAGTATATATAGAATATATAAATAAATAAATATATATATATAGGGATATTGGGTTTTCAATTGATTATGCTAGTAGTAACAAATCTGAATCGTTTTTACTTCGTTTCTTTGCTTCCTTGGCTAGTTGGTAGCGTGTATGCAGCTTTGTGTTAGTGTGCATGCGTGTTTTCATGTAGGGTCATTACTCGCAGTATTGGCAAAGTGATGTCTCGAGATCTGGTCATCATTGTTCTTGATGGCTTGAGAATCAACCATTTGTGCGCATTGTTCACTGTTAGCATGTGGGCGAGTGCTTTTCTCCCAGTGTAGTTGATCGTTTCACCTTGTTGCGCAAATTTATAATTTCCATATGGTAACAGCGCCAGTGTGGATTGCAGTGTTAAACGCTCATATTGTTTGGAAACTTCTGTCACCGTATGCGCCTCTGTTATTTCCACTTCAGTTTGTTGCCAATCCGATTGTATGTTTGTTGATTCTAATCAAGGGCCTGTTTGTTCTTGACTGGATACTAGTAGATTGTTGTTGAATTTTGTTATTCTTGGCTAGTCGATTAGAATATCATGTTGATGAAACTTTTTAAAATTAAGGTCAGGTGCTTGTTGTTTTATATAAAGAGCTTCATAAATAAATGTATACATGTATCACTTGGAAAAAACGAGCCTAAAAGGTATAATTGACCAGTGCGCACTCTACAAAAGGTATGTAGATGATATCTTGTTGTTCATCTCAGAAGCAGCAGACCCTTCCGAAATCCTCAAACAAGCAAATGGAGTCGATCCAGACATCAAATTCACTCTCGAGGTAGAGAAAGACGACAGTTTTCCCTTCCTTGACATCAAACTCACTCGAGAAGAAAACGGGGATTTGACACTGGCCATATATAGAAAATCCACTTTCACCGGACAATACATTCACTACAACAGTAGTGTGCCAAAATCCCACAAAAGAAACTTAGCAAACAACCTAGCAAACAGAATCAGGAAGATCTGCTCTGAACACAAGATTGAGGAAGATTAGGGCTACCTCAGGAAAATTTTGCTAATGAAAAACTACCCAGAGCGTTTCATTGATGTCAACATCAGACCACGGCAGATTCGTACTAGAGAGGATACCGTCAAGCAGGTTTTCCTAAACTTACCATTTAGAGGCGACGTACCAGCCTCAATAATTGCACGGCGGCTGAATAGAATAACTAAGGAGAACTTTCCCAGTGTTAAAGTTAATATGACATTAAGTACACAGAGAATCATGAGGTTGGATGCCAAAGATCAATTGCCAATTCTCTCCAAATCATTCATAGTCTACAAATTCTCATGTATGTGCGGTAGCACATATATCGGACGTACGAAGAAGCAATTGATAATCAGAATCCAGCAACATTTGCCACAGAAATTGATTAACAAAGGCTTGCCACCGTCAGGAAAATCAGCTATTTCCGATCATATATTGGCAACGGGGCACCCTGTCAATTCGACCAATTTGACAATTCTACATAAAGCAAAATCAGAAAACTTATTATTTATTTATGAAGCCCTTTATATAAAGCAACAATCACCTGACCTTAATTTTCAAAAGTTTCATCAACATGATATTCTAATCGACTGGCCAAGAATAACAAAATCCAACAACAATCTACTAGTATCCAGTCAGAGAACAAACAGGCCCTCGACTAGAATCAACAAACATACAATCGGATTGGCAACAAACTGAAGTGGAAATAACAGAGGCGCATACGATGACAGAAGTTTCCAAACAATATGAGCGTTTAACACTGCAATTCACACTGGCGCTGTTACCATGTGGAAATTATAAATTTGCGCAACAAGGTGAAACTGATCAACTACACTGGGAAAAAGAGCACTCGTACATGTAACAGTGAACAATGCGCACAAATGGTTAATTCTCAAGCCATCAAAACAATAATGGCCAGACCTCAGACATCACTTTGCGATACTGCGAGAATGGCCTTTACATGCAAACACGCATACACACTTACCAACTAGCCAAAACAAGAAACAGAAGTAAAAACGAGTCACATTTGTTACCACTAGCATAATCAATTGAAAACCCAAAATGTATAAATATGTATGATTGTATAAGGGATGATTAATATTCACGAAGTCAATGGCCTTTATCCACTTTGTTATTAATGTGCTCTTTCTTCCTAATTATAAATATATATATATATATATATATATATATATATATATATATATATATATAATATCGGCTTCACGTCAGAGCACGAGAAAGATGATCGTCTGCCTTTTCTAGATGTACTATTAAAGAAAGAAACTAATGGTAAATTAAACAGAAAATTTACCATAAACCAACATGGCTGCACAGTTCATTACGGCAGTTTTGCGCCGTTTCAATATAAATTATCAACAGATCGTGGCTACCTATCAAGAATTGATAAGTTGGTCAGTCGATTCAAAAGAAAATGAATATAATAAAGCAATTAACGATTTAATGTCTAATGCCTATCCCAGGCTATTAATTGAATCAACCATTAAAATGGGAATTAAACAGAAACAGACTTATTACGGGCCAGAAAAGAAAACAGTAAACATAAACATCCCATTTAAGGGGGATGCAGTTTCCCGAATGGCACAAAAGAAGGTTGAAGCAACATTAACACACATTTAATGCAGCTAAACTAAGAGTGTTATTTAGGGTAACACATTTGCCTTTACCAGCAATCAAAGAGAAGTAGCCGTTAATGTCGATATCAAATATTATTTACCAGTATACATGTGCAAGTTTTCGATCAACTTACGTAGGCCGATCGACCAGACAGTTAATTACTCGAATGAGAGAACATTGTAACTTAAACGCCTGTTTTAAATCAAATGGTGAATACACATCTGCAATTGCGCAACACATCGTCGAAACATCGCACGTATGTTCTCCAGACGTAGCATTCAAAATAATTACTAAATGCAATAAAAAAGGGAGCTAGCCACATACGAAGCCTTATGGATAAACAAATTGCAGCCGGATTTATGCAAGCAGAAGAAGCATGTTCAGGCATTGAGATTGAACTGGATGTGACACACGCAATTGATTGTTTTTCGTTTTTTCACACTCTCTCTATTTTCACATATTTCTATCTTGTTTTGCTTTCCAATTTATATATAAAGATATGTTCATTAGTAGATACTTGAGAAGATAATGAGAAAGAAATGTTTCTTGTATCTGATAAAATTTCTTTTTGTTTTTGCACATAAGAAGGGTGGCAATGAATATATAGAATAGTATAAATCGGACCAGACAGATACTACCAGTTAGCAGGAACGAAAGATATAATCTCATGTACACATGCGTTTCGTGCTTATCAGTAGGGACCGGTACTACTATATATATATATATATATATATATATATATATATATATATGTGTGTGTGTGTGTGTGTGTGTGTGTGGAAAAGTTGAGTGATGCAATTACCTATACACATGCGTTCAAAACAGCAATAGAAACAAATGTATAGGAATTAAACGAACATTGGTTGCGTGGGAACGATTATTATAATCAAGGTTGCAATCTTCATATAAGCACCTGACACATTAATTACTTACATATGTCAGTATAAACTAAGAATTGTATAGTGTAGAAAAGGCAATTCATTCAGTAAACCGGTTTCGTCTACATGATGAGTTCCAATAAGGACAAAACCGGTCTACTGGATGAATTGCCTTATCTACACTATACAATTCTTAGTTCATACTGACATATGTAAGTAATTAATGGGTCAGGTGTTTATAACAAAATCGCAACCTTGATTATAATAATTGTCATTCTATTAACATCTAATGTTAACAAATAATCAAGCAATCCAAAGCTTCAGGTACTGGTATATGTACAGAGATACATCTAAATTCGCCAACTTATCACTAACATGCATTTATACAAAACTTCAACCACGTGACAATGATTCAAAGTAGTTACACTTTAAAAAAACCATACATTGTGCGCGCAATTGTATCTTTTTGTATGAGTACGTTACCATGCGCCTGGTCCAATTCATCATTAATAATTTTACTTTCCCTAACAACATACCAGTCGGGTCTTGTTTATTTTATTATTTACATCTTTATTATTAAACTCCGAAAACATCCTATCAGGAAGATTCATCAGAAACGTATCTACAAATATCACAATTCAATATTAACTCATTTCTGGAACGATGAACTTCATAATCAGGCGTATAGTAATCATCTTGTTGTGATAAACCAAGTGCGGATAGACATAATTCAGATTTAGCATAATCCTTACCTGAGAGCGGTTGTGCCGCTTTAACGGGGTCGGTATTTATCTCATTACTTGTTGATTTTTCAAAATGAATTTCTATACTCAAACCATTATTAAACAATTAAAGTTGACTCACATTAGGATTCGCTGTTGATAAATGTAATACAAGATTAAGTATGATTGAATTGACAATATATACGAGAGTTATACAAATTCCCAAATCAGTTAACTTTTTACCTTGTCTAATTCTGACTTATCTACCTCCTCTGTTACAAGCACTACCAGTAAACGTCTCTATAAATTTGGTTTCATCGGTGTGCAGAAGAGAAAGTAACACGTATCTAACTTTCAGACTCGTCTATAATTAGCTAAAATTTCCGTTCACCTAAATCAAGTCACCTCCAGTTCAAGCTCAATGCCTGAACATACTTCTTCTGTTTACATTAATTAAGCTGCAATTTGTTTATCCATAAAGCTTCGTATATGGTTAACTCTCTTTTGTTATTGAATTTAATAATTATGTTAAATTCTACGTCTGTAGAACATATGTGTGATGTCGACACCAAATATTATTTACCGATATCAGACGGTTAATTACTCGAATGAGAGAACATTGCAACTTAAACGCCTGTTTCAAAGAAAATGATGAATAGACGTCCGAAATTGCGCAACTAATCGTTGAAACATCACACGTATGTTCTCCAGACGTAGCATTTAAAATGATCACTAAATGCCATAATAAAAGACAGGTAGCCATATACGAAGCTTTATATATAAACAAATTGCAGCCGCATTTATTCAAGCGGAAAAAAGCATGTTCAGGCATTGAGCTTGAACTGGAGGTGACACAATGAAATTCATTGATTGTTCCTTATTTCACACTCTCTCCATGTTTAAATTTTTCTATCTTGTTTTCCATTTCAATTTATATATAGAGATGTCCATTTATCGATACTTGAGAAGAAAATGAGAAAAAAACAGTTCTTGAATCTGATAAAATTTATATATATTTTTGCAAATGGAAAGGGTACTATTCATTTTATTAAGGCTCAAATTCCAAAAGAATGTAACTAACCGATGAGAGCAAACAAACGAACCAGAATCTGAAAACAGCTCAAAGAGAAGATTAAAAACTTTGGATTAAAATTAGTTTACTTGCTAATAAAATCTTCACAATATAATCCTTCGAAGTTTCATGCTTCATTTATCGATAGCTTTCCTTAACGATTAACTTTGGGTCTTTATGAAGTCTAACAATTATGAATTAACGTTCTTATTAATTATCTCATTTTCAAACAAAAATCCATATTTCGTCATATAATTATCCTGGCTGGCCTTCACTTTTTTAACTACACATCCTAATAAAGATTTTATTTTACTAACTTCTTGATCAATTACATTGACATGATTTTACTACACGTGTATTTGTATTACTTTTCTTTACTGTCTAGCCATTAAAGGCCATTAATTATGTAATTTCGCAAGGTAAACATTAAACAGTTAGTTTGACGCCTACAAAGAGTGAATTAGCATTGTCTCTGTTGTTTCGCTTAGATGGGTGTAAGCATTTAATTGAACACACACACGACGTGAGCATATTTAGCTAAACGTCAGTTACCATTATACGATTATTCTGTTGTACGTATACACAAAGCTGTCTAAATAAAAATCTCACATTTGCTTCATTAGTTTGTCCTTATATTGTGTGATGTGCTGTGGAATGAAGAGTAAACCCGCAAATTGGCTTCGAAAATTTCTGAAGGAATAGAGAAACTTATGTTAGTCAGAACAAGGATCAGGCTGTCACAACCGTAAGGCAGTATCAGGGTAGTTTTCCTGAAATTACCAACAAACTTATGGCTAGGACCTCAAATAGCCTCCGGCATCAAAATCCAACTCCTGGTTTGCACATAGCGTGGGTGCTCGCACTAACAGGAGAAGGGGCTGTACTTGTAGACATCTATTGAGTTATCAAAAATTGCTCCATCATCCTATAGGAACCTAGCCCTCAGTCGAAATTCAACACTGCGTGTCCATTCCAGTCTACACAATCAGGCTAGAATGACTGCTCCAGTCCCAACGAAATAGACAAGACAACTAGGAACGGCTTTAAGAATAGGATTTAGAGACTATAATAAAAAATATTATTAAGAAAACAGCAAAATGGTTAGTTTCTATATAAACAAATCTCAGGGAAGAGAAACATTTGGATGCCAGAATCTAATCCGGAAACAGCGCACTTGGGCGCCATATCCTAATGCTATTCCTGTTCACATGCTACAAAGAAATGACTGGTTACATCTACCCATACAACACATCCTTCTACTATTTACGTTTACATGTCACGAAGAAATGACTGGATAAATTTTGTTTCAAAGTGTTGAGCGAAATCCTTGTTTTCTTCACAGCTTAATGGAATCTCATGCATTGGCATCAAAAAACATAATCCGATATCGCCTCGACTTGCTTTACCTATATAAAGAATAGCAATCCCTGCTGAAAACACTACAAATTGTTCCATCATCCCAGAGTCGTCTACACAAAAGGTCTATTCCCGTCTACCAAATCCGGCTAGAACGACAACTTCAGTCCCAATACAGGCATGACGACAGGTAATGGTAAGAATAAAATGGGCTGATATAACCTCGCTATACACTTATACACAAAATAATGTAATAAACGGTAGTCAAACTAAATTGAGAAATTTAACATGTATGCCATAAATTCACATGTGAGAACATGAAACATAGTTTCTATGCAATTGTCTACCTCTCTCTACGTTACTCTGGGCGACTGAACAAAAGTTTTTTTTAAATTACACACTATATACCTATAGTACAAAGTTAAAATATCAAAATATATATAACAGAAGGCGATAAAAATAAAGCACAAATCTATATTAACTCACTAGTTCACGGGAAATATAACAGAATGGTTTCTGTGTGATTTTAATCAATAGACACAAAAAATATGTGCATAGAGTAATACCTAATTGAACAAAAAATATAACTGTGGATGCTCGAAATAAAGCTCATAAAGTTTAGAAGATATTGATTATGAGTCTGTCATTCAGTAAGCTAGCTATTTGAACAACTATCCACTGATTTAACCAGGAAGCGAACTTTCTAGCTGCATTACTACAGGGTCGAAGACAATTTCTGGCGCCTTTCGAAAATACCCGTTGTTCTGGTCAGATGGTGCTCCTTATCCTTTATCTAAAACTCTGAAATTACACCAAAGGACAGATAGTGCTCGTCAGTCTTAGTTGCTAGGCCATCTAAGAGTAGGATGACTCTGAATCCACATCATCATTCCCCACCGGAAATGGCCGACCTACTGCTATCCTGTAGTTCATGAACAAACATGGACAACACGACCAACTCTGAAAAACATTCGTGCATATGTGAAACGAGGATCAAAGATAACAATTCCACACTGTATTAGCCAAATGTTCATGAAAAGGGGTTGTATTATTTGGTCAACCTCGTAGAGTGGATGAAAGAGAATAAGCTACTGCATCGTCATGCACAGCCATACAAAAGTCAACACTAACTTATGTTACACAAAAAGAGAAAAAAACACGACAATTTTTATAGTGACAAAAATAATAATTTATGAATATAAATTAGTAGTGAATTTTTTTGTGAGAAAGAGAGTACCTAGTTATTATGAGTATATTTATCTGGATAAAAAACAGCAGTGAAGAAAATGTAACCTCGACCCAACACATTTATAGCAAAGTCAGCATTACAGTAAGGCAATATCAGCAATTCAGATTACTTGCGGATTACAATGTATGACGTTATACATATACAGCAACTACTATGGATGTGCGCGAAATTAAGGTCCAAATGTTTGAAAGATGTGTAGAATGATCAATACTATCGTGTACTTGTAGGAATGAAAATGCTGATAGTCTTCTTGTCTTGCGAGCTAAACAATCTTTAACCGCTGCACAACCGCAAAAGTGCGATATCCACTTTACCTGTCTCCAATAGATTAGAATTGTTTTGAGCACTCCAAGCTTACGGAATAAATTCTACCGTGCCAATACTAGAAAGATCAAACCAGGTGTGGTGTAACCTTTATTCTAATCAGTTCTGTAGCAGCACCCAATCATAAGTGGAGAGCTATAAGCTCTTTGTTGACTTATGTTCGATTCTGCGTAGCCAAGCTGGTTCACGGAGTCATAAATGTATACATACCAATTCTACTAATAAAAAAAACGATTTTCTTCCGACTTTGACTGCGTTCCGACACCTTAGTGTTTGACATTGATCTCAACACCAAGTTAGGTCCAGACTGTAAGGGTAATGCAGTTGTAGGACGATTTACTTCGGCTGAAAATATGTGATAACGGCACCAGGTTCTCCTATCATTCCCCTGTTCTTAACCTTGTTATGGTGAATGCAAATTCGCAGCCCAGCAAGCAGCATCTTGCTAAAATGCATAGTGATGTGATCCATGTCAATGGGATGGTGACATGTCATCGTACTCAGTTAGACTTTGTTCAGACAATCAAACATTATTTGTTTTCTGTCCAGGACGCAGGAGCGTATCCTAGATGTCGTACAGGTTCACCTAATGGGTTTTACCAGTCTTCCGGTCGTTAAAATTAGATTAAAATTCCACTCCATGCGTCGCAATAACCGTGCAATGAAAGTGGATACAAGTGCCAAACAACTTGAGGAACGCCTATGCTTCTGCTGAGCCGATAACGCAACAAATAGCATGAGGTGCAATGAAGGAAAAGCTTACACAAACCTGGGCTTTTTTATTATAAAACTCGTAAATTCGTTTGCTATCTATACAAACACCAAAGCTTTTCAAAACGCGACATCTTCTGCGAAACTAACAGAAGATCAAAACCTTGTTCTTAAGCTTCGCAAGGAGTTTTTTACCAGCCAGATGAAGAACAATACTGGTTTAATAAATCTAATGAGTTGAAGACAGTATCGAAGCGTAATTACTTATTAGAAATTTACCCTCAAATCCGACGTATTATTCGTGGAAATTTTGCCAAAAGAATACGAGCGCCATCAGTTTCTGAAGCGAACCTAGCAACCACATTAAAAAATTCCTCAATCCACAGCATATTGCAAATGGTTTTTAGTGTGGGGGGACAGCAAAGCCCTTTGTGTCAATGGCCTTCCTCTATTCGGTGGAACAGTGATTCAAAGGAACTGCCCAAGCGTATTACAGCAATAAAGAGGAAATAATTCGGCCCAAACGAGTAGAAGATTTATTCTATGGTGCACACAAAAAAGGTGGCACAAACACTCTCGTTAACTATCCTCGTCTCAAGCTTATTTTTGCAAAATATAGAATCACTTTCATTTATATGTGCACGACGTATCTGTTTAATTGAAAGATAAATTATGACTGGTTGCGTCCCTCTAAAGACTTTAGCATGGCGTGTTTTATCCACTAAAAACGTTTAAACGTCGTGAATCAATCTAAAATAAATAATGTCATGCACTTGTAAATGAAGATGATCAATATATTGCAGAACTAAGGGTGCAAATCGATAAACATCTGTCAATAATTGATGTGATATATTTGATGATAACACTGAGCAAAAACAATCGTTTAATGTGGCTTGCTCTGCTGGCTACACGCTTTGAAAACGTTTGTTATGTCGATTTTCTATCCGGAAACCCGTTCTAAATGTCGCCATACTTCCAGTCGTCAAGGATTTCGTTTAACCATGATCTGTAGTGAAGCAATACGGATAAGCTTTTGCCGCGTTTTACAGGCATTAAATTTGCAGCATAACTGGCCAGCACCTGGCCAGTTATGCTAAACGATATATTGGTTCGATTTCGTTTAGGCCATTGTTGACCATTTCTATACGGACGTACTTTAACGTTCTACAGCCATCGAACATTTTTATGGAGCGTCTATTACGCCTGTCGAGACAATATTTGAGAAGGCCAATTGCACATCATACAAGCCATGCTACTGAAGCAACCCCGGTCGTTGGATGGAACCGCAATAGTAGACCAGATACTTCTTGGCAAGATACCATTATTCGCGATATCGGTAACTTGATGGCCCGTAGCCATAGAAATTCCGGCTTGACGACCGGCGGGCTCAAGCTAGTCGACCCGGGATTGGTAACATGAACCTTGCCGGGCCTTAAAGGGACAGCCATCATCCCGTTTCATGTGAAGCCTCGAGTTTGGTCTAACTGCACTGTAACTTTTTGTTAAATGTGTAGTGACGGAATGAGAGCAGGCGTTCCAGACGTGAGGGGCAAGTTT
>JAQBSW010006549.1:0-47685 GCA_029291075.1 Eudiplozoon nipponicum | reverse complement strand
ACAATGACTATTGTGTTAGTAATAGATACTAACATTATTGTACCGAAAAGGTACAAGGTACTAACACTATGGTTTCCAAGTCGGAACATGTTACCAATATGATTGATATAAATGTATGCTTTAGTTCACAAATATTGAGAATTACAAAAATTTCCGAACACATGTTACTCCATTAAACCCATACACCCTGGCCTTGATCGATATCAATTATCACAATTCGCGGTAAGCATGACATCATTCAATTCAATATATAAGCGTTAAATACTGTTTGTTGCGGAGAATTAAATTATATATTGTATTGTCCTATCATCCCACATTCTTGCGCAATTTATATAGCTGTTAAAGGGCATAATACCGGCTCCAACTGATGAGTCGCCAGTAAGCACGAAAGGAATCTGCATGAGATTGTACTTTTCGTTCATGCTGCCTTTTGTTTATCCTTCTGCTAACAAGTGAACTAATTTGTTACAAGGTTCGCAGAACCTAATACATACTTGCATATATATTATTTCTCCATAACAAACAGTATTTAACTGTTATATATTGAATTGATGGTGTCATGCTTCCCGCGAAATGTGATAACTGTTATCGATCAAGACGAGGGTGTATGGATTTACCGGAGTAACAGGTGTTCAGAAATTGTTGTAATTCTCTATTTCGGTGAATTGAAGAATAAAATTATATCAATGATATTGGTACCATGTTCCAACTCGGAAGCCATAGTGTTAGTAACTTGTACCTTTTCGGTACAATAATGTTAGTATCGGTTACTAACACAATAGCCATAATGTTAGTATCTTATACAGACTCGGCATATATATATTATATAGTATGAGTTTTGCGTTGAAGTCGCATTGTCGTAGAGTGTACGATGTCAGCTTCACTATTGCATGTTAACACATTCATCTAGGAGATTGTACCGTCGTATTATCCCACATTCTTGACCAAAATATATAGCGGTTAAAGGGCGTAATACCGGCTCCTACTGATGAGTCGCCAATAAGCACGAAACGAATGTGCATGACATTATACTTTCCGATCAGGCTACCTTTAGTTTATCCTTCTGGTCACAACTGAACCAATTTTTTACTAGGTTCGCAAAACATAAAACATACTTGCATATATATTAGTTCTCCGCAACAAACAGTATTTAACTGATATATTTTGATTTAAATGATGTCATGCTTACCGCGAATTGTAATAACTGATATCGATCAAGGCCAGGCTGCATGGAATTACTGGAGTAACAGGTGTTCAGAATTTGTTGTAATTCTTAATTTCGGTGAACTAAAGTATAAACTTATATCAATCATATTGGAACCATGTTCCGACTCGGAAACCATATTTTTAGTACCATGTACACTTTCGGTACCATAATATTAGTATCGGTTACAAACTTAATAACCATAGTGTTAGTATCCTTTGCAGACTCCTTATATATATTGTATAATGTGAGTCATCGGTTAAGTCGCATTATCGTTGACTATACGATGTTCGCTTCACTATTGCAGTTTAACACATTCGTCTAGGAGATTTTACCGTCGTATTATCCCACATTCTTGACCAAAATATATAGCGGTTAAAGGGCGTAATACCGGCTCCTACTGATGAGTCGCCAGTAAGCACGAAACGAATGTGCATGAGATTATACTTTCCGTTCATGCTGCCTTTGGTTTATCCTTCTGGTCACAACTGAAATAATTTGTTTCTAGGTTCGCAAAACCTAATACATACTTGCATGTTTGTGTGTCTTGTCGAGGGCCAGTTTGGTCTTTACTGTCCAGTCGATTTTAATATCATGTTTTGAAACTTTTGAATATTAAGGTCAGCTGTTTGTTGTTTTATATAGAGGGATTTATATATAAATAATAATTTTTCTGATTTTGTTTTATGTACAGTTGTTAAATTGGTCGAATTGACAAGGTGTCCCGTTGCCAATATATGATCGGAAATAGCTGATTTTCAAGACAGTGCCAAGCCTTTGTTAATCAATTTCTGTGGCAAATGTTGCTGGATTCTGCTTATCAATTGCTTCTTCGTACGTCCGATATATTTGCTACCGCACATACATTATAATTTGTAGACTATGAATGATTTGGAGAGAATTGTCAATTGATTTTTGGCATCCAACCTCATGAATCTCTGTATACTAAATATCATAATAACAGTAACACTGGGAAAGTTCCCCTTAGTTATTCTATTCAGCCACCGTGCAATTATTGAGGCTGGTACATGGCCTCTAAATGTTAAGTTTAGGAAAACCTGCTTGACTTTATCCTTTCTAGTGCGAATCTGCCGCGGTCTGATGTTGACATCAATGAAATGCTCTGGATAGTTGTTCATAAGCAAAATTTTCCTGAGGTAGCCCAGTTCTTCCTCAATCTTGTGTTCAGAGCAGATTTTCCTTATTCTGTTTGCTAGGTTGTTTACTAAGTTTCTTTTGTGGGATTTTGGCACACTGCTGTTGTAGTGAATGTATTGTCCGGTGAAAGTGGATTTTCTATATATGGCCAGTGTCAAATCCCCGTTTTCTTCTCGAGTGAGTTTGATGTCAAGGAAAGGAAAACTGTCGTCTTTCTCTACCTCGAGAGTGAATTTGATGTCTGGATCGACTCCATTTGCTTGTTTGAGGATTTCGGAAGGGTCTGCTGCTTCTGAGATGAGCAACAAGATATCATCTACATACCTTTTGTAGAGTGCGCACTGGTCAATTATACATTTTGGGCTCGTTTTTTCCAGATGATACATGTATACATCTGCCAGGAGGGGTGCGATGCAACTTCCCATAGCTACACCATTGATCTGGCGGTAGTATATCCCTTCCACTGTAAATTGCACGTTTTTAGTACATGCTAATATGAGGTCTTTGATGTCATTGGTGTCTATAGGGAAATCAGTCACACAAGATCTCCGTTGTCTTATCCAGTGGTATGTTTGTAAATAAAGATGAGACGTCAAGCGAGACCATTTTATTCTGTAGGATGTTCTTCCCCTTCAATTCATTTGCTAGTTCGAAGGTGTCCTTAATAGTGTTAGCGTTTATGATGCTCCGTACTGGTTCAAGTAGTTTGCAGAGAAACTTGGCTGGTTTATGTTGTGGAGCGTTGATCATTGACATAATGGGCCGCATCGCATTTGCATCCTGAGGCTGACAATGAACATATGCGCACAAATGGTTTAATTCTCAAGCCATCAAAACAATAATGACCAGATCTCAGACATCACTTTGCAATACTGCGAGAATGACCTTTACATGCAAGCATGCACACACAAAAGCTCAAACGCATACACACTTACCAACCAGCCAAAACAAGAAACAGAAGTAAAAGCGAGTCAGATTTGTTACCACTAGTATAATCAATTGAAAACCCAAAATGTATATATATATATATATATATATATATATATATATATATATATATATATATATATAATATATATATATATATGATTGTAAAGCGATGATTAGTATTCACCACCGATATTTATGTCCTTTATCACTTTAGTTATTAATGTGTTCTTTCATAGGCATTGACATTATAAAGATATATATATATATATATATATATATATATATATATATATATATATATATATATATATAGCTTTGAAGTCGCCTTATGAAGACTTTATACGATGTAGCTTTACTCTTGCAGGTATACACTCTAGAATGGGACATTATACTGTCTTTTATTTCCTGCATTCCTCAACCAAAATTTTTATAGGTAAATGTCGAAATACTGGATTCTTTCTGATTAGTGATCAGTAAGCAAGAAACGATTGTGAGCAGGATCGTACATTCCTTTAATGCTGTCTTTGCTTCTTCCTTCTCGTCATTTTAGAAATAAATTGTTACTAGGTGCCAACACTTAACGCCTTATTGTATATATATATATATATATATATATATATATATATATATATATATATATATATATATATATGCAGGTGTACTACTGGAGTAGCAGGTGTTCAGTAGTAGTTGGAATACTCAATTTGCTGAAATCTAGCATACATTGAAATCCACTGTGCTGGTACCATGTACCAACTCGTTAACTATTGCGTTAGTACCATGTGCCTGTTCGGTACTATAATATTGATATCGAATACTGACACAACAGTGAAATTGTTCCTATCCTTTACAGACTTCGTATTTATGATAGTTAGATTGTGCCATGGTTAATCGTCGAATAATTTATATAACGTTAGCTTTACTACTTCAGGTTTACACATTAGAGATTCTTATTTTTGTTCATGCTGTCTTGCTTTATCCTACTGTTTATTATTTAACGAATTTTTTATAGTTTCCCAAGATCAAACACACAGTTGCATATGTATTAGTTAGCCGCTACAAACGACTACTGCCTTTGAAATCTAAACTAACTGTTTATGTTCTGTAATTCGTTGCGAATGCAGATCGTTTGGAACAAACTGTCTTTGCTGGATAACTTCTATCCCCGGTGGCTCATCATATATTTCGCAACCACATATCAATAAGGATGTAATTGCAGATTATGACCAAATGTATCTGGATAACATTTGTAGTACATACAAGAATCCTATAGATCACTTTGAGTAATTTTGATGAAAGTGCGATAACCCATTCACATTTTTCGCAAAAAGCAATTAACACCACTTTAACACGCCATGCACGCGTTCTGGTTTGATCACCTACTTCAATTATTTTTAACTTTAATGAATGAGCTCTGCATTTTCAATGGTGGAGAAATGCTAATCGATATTCTAAAGATACAAGCTAAAGCGTTGACAAAGGCAAGTAGGCCAATGTGCGCCTATGATTATAGACTAATCTCTATTATCACTTTAGTTTTGAAGATAATAGAATGACTGACACCCGGTCATTTAGAGTTTATATTGTCGGGTGGTTTTGATACAAGCGGTTATGGTTTTACGAAAAATCAATCGACAATTACTAAGATGTTTTCTACAGAGAAACGTAACTACATTAGATAATAAAATGTTAGATGCATTAATTGTTCTTACGGATTCTCAAAAGATTTTGAATTTATCTCATTGGATGCTATTTTGAAGGCGATTAATTCATTGAATATTGGCCTCAATATTTCTGTTTACTTAGATGCTATTTAATGAGAAGAATGAGTATTAAAATAAATGATTTGAGATTAAAATCGCAAAAAGTAACAAGTGGAATTCCAGAAGTATCCAGCTTGGAGCCAACTTTATCTAAAATCGTATTTGCACACTTGCAAACTAAGATCCTTAATCGTCGAGTTTCAAATTTACGGATGATTCAAAAATCATTTTTCCAACAGATCCGAAAAATATAGTTTTCAAAAATAATGTGATACTAGATTTGTATGACGTAATTAGGTAATTGATAACACTTGGGCTAAGAATAGACAGCAAAAAGACTAAAGCATCAAAAGTTGAGAATAGAACAGAATTTAATTATTCTCATTTTCATGATGCTGCGATTAATGATGCGTTTGAGATAAAACTTCAGGAAGAAATTAAGGATGTATGCATGAATATTAAATGTGCAGCTTCTGCTGGTCAACATATTGATAGAATAGTTAGTAGTGCTACAAAATGTGCACTAATAAATAGAAATATCTATATATGTATATAATTAGGAATAGGCCTATTCTGAAATATGCGGCTGCTATCTGCAATCCATTAAAAAAGTATTGTCAAATAAGTTGGAAGTTTTACAATGAAAGGCTGTGAAATATATTGGTAGATTAAAGTTTGTATCATTGCAAACCTTATGGCTTCAGGGAATGTGCTGTTACATAATAGTTTTCCACTTGAACCTGTGGAACAATGCCTATATGTAAGTAAGATTCATGAAGTGGGAACTAGTTCTGAACATTTAACGGTCTCTACTACTTTGTTGCGGGGAAGTTAATTTCTTTTTCGAAAATTTACAAAATTTTAAATTTGTTGCCAGATGAGCGGTGAGAAACGCCTCTAACTATCATGTCTATAAAATTTTTATATTATCATATTAGTCAACATTACAAATAATCAATTGCTAATCATGGTTCTCATTTTTGCATAATGATACTCGCAAATTATACGTTAATTTTTCCATCATCGATTCTGTGAACTGCGATGATGAATCTATAATTATTTATTCAATCATTTTTAATACAAATGCGATTAATTAAAAACCTTTTTTTCCTTTATCGTAATATTTTTCAAAATTGATACAAGGTATGCAGTGATATTACTGCTGGATTTTAATATGTTGATAAATCTTATATAATAACTAAAGTTATTTGCTTAAGAATATGAGACTAATTGGACATAATTATGTGATGTGATATCTCTTGGTATATTGTAAATTTCCTTTTATTTTTTTATTTTTATTATTATTATTATTATTATTATTATTTATATTATTATTATTATTACTTGTAGTAGTATTATTATTATTATTATTATTATTATTATTATTATTATTATTATTATTATTATTTTATATTTTATGGAACATGTGTGGTTTGAATCCAAATAAAGTTATTCTATTCTTTTCTATTCTACTCAAATCAATTCGATTCAATTCTCCTCTTATGTGTTTCATCTATGATATTATTCAATTAAATAAATTAAAATCTACATGTGAAAATGTTAAAAATTTAATTTAACAAGGATCAATCTTGTGACCAACTTTATTTAAAATAATATTTACAAACAGTTGTAATTAATAACAGAGTTTGCAAATTAACATATCATTTAGAATCAACTTTCCAATTATAAAAAAATTAATCCAATTTTCTCAACCAGAAAATGAACCAGAAATACGTGGTTTACATATAACTAATTCATCAACTACATTATCAAAACTGTGCACACTTTGTAAAATTGGGAATGATATATCAATGTCTTAATCAGTCCTTCTTCATGTAAATCGTATTTATTAGTGCTTTTTGGTCAAAATGCTAGATGGCCACATAAGAACTTTCAGAAAGGGACAGACACCGTGCATTCTATTATGGTATTTTAAATAAGTGTTAGTAAAATTTTCTATTTTTTTATATGCTATTAGCTCAAACGAAACATTGTGATTGCAATTTTAATTAAAAGGGTTTGTACTGTTGAGTCTGACATTAAATACTATTCAGTATTATCGTCGTCGGTAAATGAGCTACACAATCTTATTTTCCAAATCTCGCAAAATGTCAATTTCATGTCCAAAGATGTTAACTGTATTCATTTAAAAATAATCATTTTAAGATATGCGCCTGCCTTTTATTCTGGCCCAAGTCGGCGCCTTTCACACGGAATATTAAATTAAACAATGGTGGAATATTTTTTTGTTACCCTATTTTGACTAAAATAGAATGAAAACAAATAATACCGAAATTACAATTCCGCATGATTTAAAAATTCAAATATATGTGTACACATACGGAACTTATAATAAATGTGCACTCTATCTGCAATAAGGATGACAAACCATTAAGATGCACTTTATGAATAAGATTAAATTAATACGAAGTATTTATTTCTTATAAAGGAACTTTTTCTGCTGGCATCTCTATTTTAGAACGGAATTTATTTGTTGAGTCATTTTTCGCGAGTTAATCATTTAGTTTCCTCCATACATAATTTTCGGCTGCTGCATCATAACCACCCAATACAGTCAAATTTTTAATGTGCTAATTTTCTTTTATCCTTTCTCCAGCATGACATAAAATTTTCCCCAACAGTTGTTCTAGAGTCACTGGTTCAATTATAATTTTGTATACATTTTAAATTAATTGTCCTAACTTTCTCATATCTTGTATCTTTATTCATATTTTACTGACTGAAAATATATTAATATAATTAAACGAACATTGGTTGCGCGGTTGGTGATAACATATATATTTTGCAGCCGACATATCCAAGGAATTGAAATATTTGCCAAACTGTTATATTACACAGGCTGGTATCAAAATTAGCGTTACCTGTGTATGTGACTGTCTCCTCAGGCTTCTATTTCGAATTTTGATAATAGATATTTCGCTTTTATTATATTTAATAACAGACCAGAAGCTTCTTTCTTTAAATTTTCGCATAAATTCCTGTTCGAGTTCTGTCCGCGGCAAATTCTGGCCAGTACATTATGAGTTCCCAATAAGGACGAAACCGGTCTACTGGATGAATTGCCTTTTCTACACTATTCAATTCTTAGTTTATACTGACATATGCAAGTAATTAATGGGTCAGGTGTTTATATCAAGACCACAACCTTGACTATAATAATTGTTATCACCACCCGCGCAACCACTGGTCGTTTAATTATATAAATTCCTTTCTGTTTCCATTTTGAGTTTTAAAGGGGGTTTTAATTTTATATACATAATTACTAAATAGAAGCTGTCGCAATTAAACCATTATTTCATTTGTGACTTTTTTATAAAAAATCTCAATGTGAATTCGTCATAGAATGACGAAATAAAAAATCGGGACTTAAGAGCTTATGAATAATTCATATTTCACATATAAAAAAAATATCTTAACTAACAAGCACAATTAATAATTCCGATTGATGAAAGAGAGGTTCAAAAGTCACGGAAGTTTAAATGATCAGAATGAAAGACATTTCATCGAAATGATATGCGCATGCCAAAGTTAAAATTTTAGATCAATTTGACTTAAAAATTTATACAGTTACCTGAGGAAATTTTTGCTAATCCTTTTAATTGAGTATAAGCGGCATTTAAAAAAGGTTTCGACCACGTTACTATTTTCAAATATACACTCGCACGTTGTAAAGCAACATTTGTAATACAATTTGCCAGATCGCATAAAGTTATTGTGTAGGAAACATGCAATTATAACACATGTTCCAAAATCAATTTTTTATTGAAATTCAGCAAATTCAAAGCATACTTGTGAAACGACGAAACATGTTCACCAGATATCGATGTTTTGATATTTCCAGAATGGAAATCCAGAATCGCTTTTGTAATCTATTTAGCGTTGTTCATAAAGAAATTGCAAACGGATTAATGATTAAAGAAACGCGTGCACGTAAGATTAGATCGTGGAACTGCTCATATTAATTTACCAAATATATAGTGTGTATAGGGCTTAATAACTGCTCCTAATTAGAGATCATCTGTAATAACGACTTGCATGTGAACATACGATTATGCATTTCGTTCTTGATTACATTTATGCAGAATCTGATTTCCACCTGAACATATTTTCTACTAAGGCCAAAGTACGTAATGCACAAATGCACATGTTTATTGCATTTTGGCATTGACACGCGAAACACTTTGGAAATGTAAATCGCACACACAAATACAAAAAAGATATTGGACATCCAATTTTATTCATAGAAAAACAAATGTTTTTATGGTACATTGTCAACAATAAACACGCAATATTTCTTGAAGGAGTTGCCTTGATGCGCACCTGGAATAATTGTAATTACCTGATCTGCGTTTTGACTAACGCAGCTTTCATTGTTCCAGTAATTTTCTTTCATCAAAATATTTCGGCCTTGCTTACCGTAGGCCTTCATCAGTTGTATTTCACGAAACAAATGAAGCAAGTGTGTTATTTCCTCTAGTCATAATATTTATATACCTCAGACTGACCTTTCATTAGATATTCGCGTGTCACATATGTGTGTGTGTGTGTACATTTTCATAACCGTTGTTTTCATCTAACTAATTTCGACCAGAGTGGCTGAATAATAATTTATCAATTGCATGCAATAACTATTCGTTTTTTTAACACACTCAATGTAAATGACGTAACTGAGATGGGGGAGACCCATAATTCAGAAACACTCGTCATAAAAACATGCCATGAGTGATTAAACCAGAAGTCCGAAAGACTAATGCACATGTTAAATTACAATTCAAACCACTAGGTTGTACTCAAGATAGAGAAGTTAATAACAGTTATTGGCGCACGCCACGCATGTCCATGTGTATGTGTATGCATAACTAAAAAACTTGGTTAAATTATTTTATTTTGATACACATGTACGTACATCTAAATGAAACTGCAGTCAATAGACATTAATTTACCCTTTGCACGCGTCAGACAAATTATTACTTATAACTATTGTATTATTAGAATATTTCCAATGGGTAGGGTGGGGGTGTAAAACAGAAAATTAAAGTTGAAATCACTATTTGTTTTAAAATCAAATGAATAGTTAGAGATGAAATTTTGAAGACTATATTAATAATAATTGTTTATTCATTTGTTGAATAAAAGCCCACTAATTAGTCAATCTTAATCTGATGTTCTTAATCTTTTACTGGAGCTAGCTTCAGTTACCAATTCATGCAATCGCCTTTTTCTTCCACTAGCTAGTGCAGTATTCCAAATCGGACCTAAGGATTTTTCAACAGCTGTTTCATTCATAATATTATCTCTAGATTTAATTTCTATAGATTTCCTAATCAATCTCGTCATCCTATTACGACTACATATTGCTATGCGTTTGCATTCCTCCCAGTCGTTAGTATGCCCAGTCTCCACCACATGACGAGCAAGGTCTGATTTAGCAATATGTCCATACTTACACGCAGTTTTATGTTCACCTCTTCTTACTTTGATTGGACGCATGGTTTCACCAACATACTTGAGACTGCAATCATTGCATGGGGTTAGTGGTCACAACGAAATTCTGGGTCTGCAACTAAAGTGCGCACTGAAACCGAATTTATGATTATATGTAAAAGTCTTGAAGCGTATCGTTATTACCGCCTTCAATCAATCGTATGATGAGTTCGACGAACCGGGGCACCAAAATGTAGGGGTTCTTTGCGAAGTTGCTATCTCGTTCCTGATTTTGTACCCCTACTACATATCAATGGTGGTTATTATTATTACCCGTGCGTCTAATCAGTCTCTGATCATTTTCGGATGGTTGATGCGAGAAGGCAAAAACATCTGGTCATACATATATTCTACACAATATTGCAATTAGAAATATAATTCACAGATAGTCCAATTTGACCTTGTGTTGGTCGGCAATAAAAAAACAGATTTTTACATAAATTTATATCCTAAACACCTTTCACAAATAAACTAAATTGTCCGTCTTCTAGACGGCAAAAATAAAAGTGATTTATGTCTATAAAGCGAAATGTTTAGCACAAATGTCTGGATTGGCATGAATATAGTCATATGATTGAAGATACATGATAATATGAAAATAGTAAAATGATCCATGTTTATAAAGTAAAATGTTTTATACACAAGTGGTTATTGTTACACAAATGTCTGGATTGTAATGAGTAGTCAGACGATTAAAGATACATGATAATATGAGTCTAGTAAAATTATTTATGTTTATAAAGGAACATGGTTTGTGTAAACCGTTTAACGACTTTCATGACAAAAACTCAAAGAATACATGATGATGTTGATGGGGTTAACCTTGAAAGATATCACTAAAATTGACCATGGAAAACGTTTAAAATTTAAATGACAAACAACTCACAAATTTATCGTTCTTTGCTTTCTTTAGTAAACAATCAATCATTTTCATAGTAATGAATAATATAATAAAGTGAGATAAATTCACTGTGATACAATAGTCCACCGCGTGATTCCTCTCGGATCGCGCGCGGTTCTGTCTATTTTATAAAAACACTATTAATTACAAATAAAATTGCAGTTCAAGAAATATCGATTAAAACTGCTTGAGACTAAAAGAGATTGTTCCTAAAATCACAGCTAAGAGAAATATTGTTTAAGGACAGAGTTAGAATATTTGACCTTAAAGAGCACAGCGTTTGTAAAAATTGACCTTCGTTGGGTTGTAACACGGAACCGCGTGTTACAATGTAATGCCATCTTCCTTGTACAAATCTCTAAGTAACATGCTCAAGTTTGATGTAATATGTAATCCTTCTGTGGAATAAATATTATGAAAACTTCAAAAACTTTAATGCTATCCCACAACCATATTAATTTTTCCTAGCGTCCTAGAATCGGGAATCAGTGATGGAATAAACAAAAATAAAAGGTTTACAAAAATAAAGTTGAAAAATCCATATAAACACCTAACCCTTTTAGTAATTATATATGTCAGTATAAACTAAGAATTTTATAGTGATGAAAAGGCATTTCATTCAGTAGACATGCCCATGTTCAAGCCCAGTCCGCGGCTAATTCTGGCCAGTATTTAACGCGTCCAAAATAAGGACGAAACCCATCTGCTGGATGAGCTGCTTATTCTGCACTATACAATTCTTAGTTTATACGAACATTTGTAAGTACTTAATGGGTTAAATGTTTATATTAAATTTGAAACCCTGATTAAAGTAAATATAATCACCTCCCCAGCAAACAATATTCGTTTACACATTGAAAAGTAATTTTTATTCATTAAAACAGTTTTTATCTATAATTAAATAAAAATACGCAAGATCAAATTATTCAAAAATTGTGATAACTCATGAAATAAACGTGAAGAGTTTGTAAAACTTATAGAGAAAGAAATGTTCGATTTGCATACACTTGACAACAGAATTACATTATAAAAATCGTATGGCTCAGATCAAATGCATACGCAGCATTTAAGTTTAAAAAATGAAATTCGTCTTGAATCACTAAACATTTGACGGATTTTCTTTCATAGTTTTGTTAATTAATTTAGTCCAACGGTTTTGATACATTCTTATTTTGATCTTAATCATCCTTTACGTGATTAATTTGCTTTTCTTAAGTTTCGACGGCCTGATACGTATTCGTCTCCATCTCATTCTTTTATATTCACCTTCAACATTTCAATTTTGTTTAAATATTCAGATTTATTTACAGCTTGCAGAGAATGATGACAAATTTAAGCGATCTTTTGTACCAATGCCTTTTCCTCAGCCTCAATTCTAAGCACTTTGTGAACCATTTTTTTTAACATTCCTAAAATACGATCGTAATCTTTTCGTAATTGGTTTCCCAGTGCACCCATCTCACAGTCAAATATGTCTGATTGTTCATACAGTTTGTCACACTTTTCCTCAACAAGATATTTAATCTCTTCCAACTGTTTTAGCAGTGCCGAATTCTCAGTCCGAAGAACGTGTAAACGAAGCAATAACATTTCTAACTGTTCCCTCCTAGCATAAAAGATATCGGTCGTCTGCTTTTCTGCCGCTTCTTTCTCAACCTTCATTATCTCATGTTGGCGCACTTGTTTTTCTAACATTGCATTACAATAATAATAAGTTTCCTCCAAGTGCTGTTCCAGTACCATTTTCTGATAGTCAATATCGTTTAATTGTTCCACCAATGCTTCTAACTTCACTGGGGTATAATTCTCTTTTGAATTCATTTCTTCTTCAAGTTCCTCAGTTTTATTCTTAACTACATTTAAATTATGCAATATTGCTTCAATTTTTTCCTCCACAATCGAACAGTTTTTGGCGAATTTATTTTCTATCGTTATTTTTCTAAGCTCGATTTTGCTTATCTGTGCCATTTCTTTTGTAAAATTGTCAAAAGCATTCTCAAAATCTTCTTCGCCTTTTTTTATTAGTGCGTCATTTGCTATCCGAATTAATTCCAGTTTTTCCAAAAGATTGTCCACCATTTGCTTTGCATGACTATATTTCTCGACCAATTGAATTACTGTGGCCTCAACCTCAGATTCATTTATGATAAAACCGGCCTCTTCTATCATTTCATTTGAATTAAGTTGCGCCGATGTACCATCTGTCTGATTCGCAGAATATTCGTTCTTTCCCTCCATAAATTGATCTCGCTTAATACACATTTCCGACCAGTTATTCGTCCTGAATGTAAATGTGCTTTGCATATAGTGAAATTTGTTTCAGAAATTTGTTTCAGCTGATAGAAAATCTATTTGGGTTTAGGTTTGGCTTTTATAACAATCTTAAGTTTACGTATAAACAAAGTGTAATTTACATTTGGCGTAGAATAGTGAATGTTTGTGATTTTTTGTTTACAGTGCGTGACGATGTAACCAAAGTACCTATGTAACGTTTCACTCGTTTGTTTACTGATTTGTTTACTTCCCAACATGGACAATACCAATGGTAACATTTAATTTTGTAAGACTTAGGTAAACACAATAATATTATTTTATTTAAATAATTTTTTTTCAAATTTATGTGCATAGGTAATGACATGGCTATAAATAACATCAATCAATGGTTACAGTATTTTATATTATTATTTTGGCGATTTAGACTAAACATTGTTTAATATATAATGTTAAATTTATTAATTGCGTGCGTGGTAAGAACAATTCTTAAAATCAAGTTTGCTAGTGTGAAAAAGCATCAATCCTATGGTCGTTAACCAGTCAATCAAAATAGTAAAACTGCTGTCGGTGTCATACTAAGTGATGCGTTTCGACTTTCCCTGATCATCCTCTGAGTACAACAGCAAAGTGACTGAGATAGTTTAGATAATTTGATCGACTGGTTAAACAAAATGCGACTGATGCTTACTTCTTGAACGAAAATTTGATTTTAATAATTCTTATGGAGATGGTGTATGGGTGATGATTAAAATATTTCATTTCTATTCATTTGAGAGAACTGCAGATAGATAATGTTCGTGACTAGATATAATGTATGCAGCCGATATTTACAAGCAATCGCAATGCATGCGAGACGAGTAGAGGTGATAAGCACACATTTTCTTTCAATTTATGTGTATTGCGTTTCGGCCCTTGCTAGTCACATTTCTTTTATACTCCGTTTATGGTCATGGAAGTATGAAATGTGTCAACGTGTATGACTGACGGTTGTTTGCAAATATTTCAATACAATGAAATTAGTGCTTTCATAAATCTCCCAAAATGATTACAAAAATTGAATAAGAAAGCAAATGCAACTGGACAATTTTTTTCATTTTTGTGAACTCGTTAGTTAATAAATGTCTGCTGCGCGTTGGTCCTAAATTAGAGCAGATATACTTCATAAACATGTAAATATAAAACTGCTGCACTTGAGTTAAACATTGCTTTAGATATTAAGTTATTAACAAACTTATATAATTATGTCAAAATTAACTTCGCTAAGCGCCTCTTTGGCATTTTATTATATTAAAAAATCTATCTAACTTCCTATGGACGGTGACTTTAAATCGCACACTTTGTGATTGAAGGATTTTAGCATAAATTATGTAACGATAAATACGAATCGATAAAAAGAAACGCAATTTTTATTCTTTGGCCTCGGCGTTTCTCGTCTTTCTTAAGCATGATTTTTTTTTGTTTCTAATAAAATCTTCGATGGAACTACATGAGTGTAGAGGCTCCTAACCTATTCGTGTCTGAGAGCCCCATAGATGCCAGATCGCTTGAAGTCCTAAATTTACAATAGAGTCTGATATGCTTATATTTCCATTCGCATCTGCTAAATTCAATTCCGCAGTATACTGTACTAACCTACTTGTGTCCTCAAATTTATTATTAGCTTCCATGTCTGTTTAGTTTAATAATTAAGTCGACACTTAATGTTAGGCAATCGGAATGCGAAAGTTGTCTGGCTAGAACAGAATAATCAAATTACTTGTTCCAGAACGTCCCTTCTATGTGTGCTTCAATAACAGAATAAAAGACAATTATAGCAGAAATATATTGTTAATATGTATTTGTGTTACTAGAGAAAAAATGTTAAAATTGCAGCAGACCAAAAGATGATATAACCAGTCGAGATGCAACACACTCGAAAACTGCAAATGGCGCACAATTCAAAGTCAAGTATTTAAACAAAGAATGTTCTGGAAAATAAAAGAAAAAATTCTTTTTAAATAAAATTCGTTACAATCAGCCATGGTGGTTTAAATTTATCAGTTAATGTTACTTTACATTTGGCGGAGGATTTATCTTCCTCCACATACACCACCTTCTCAAAAAAGACGGCTAGTAATAGACGTAATCATGATTCTTCGGCTGACGTGGCACTCTTCCAGAACGAGTTGTGCATAATGGCGCCCCTGAAGTCGTCATCTCGCCCGGTACAGTTTTCACTGGTTCTTCCATATCATCTGGTATTGCCAAATAGTTTTCATGCTGTGAACTGGTAGAATAAGATTTTACTATATTAGACAACGCATCTTCTGAGTTCTGCATTTCGTTATGTGCCTGTATGGTGGGATTGCACACATCAGATTCGCCCATAGAACGACGGTCATTCAACGCATCTGCTAATTCAGTGATATTGTCTATCCAGATAAACTGGGGAATGCAACGATCCAACGTAACACAATCCTCAATGCCATTTATTTCTATGATGACATTCTTGTCAGTCATCCTCTTGACCTTGTATGGTCCTTTATAAAATGGTGTCAGGCAGTTCTTCCTATTTTCATTAGTTACATACACATGCGAAGCCGATCTTAGATCGAAGGACACATATCATTTGGTTTTTGATTTTCTAATCTTTGTCGGAGCTAAACAACACATCTTATCACTAAGTGCTCCTGCAAACCAATCTACATAGCTAGAAGCCCAATCAAGACTACTGGAGCTTCTATTAGAAGATCTCCAGTAAGGTTTTACGGCATTCAGCTAGCTCGCTAATCTGTAGGCTAATGTGGTTACGTCACTCAACATTTCCTTGGCCTTTGGAAATTTTCCCGTCTCTGGACCTGCCTATAGCCCAAGACTATTTTCACGAGGGAGATGGCGTAACGATCGAATCTAAATGAACGCTATTGACGTCATCCTTTTCGCAAATATATGTACGGTTCGCTCTTGATTTTATTCAAAGCACTCGTCTTTGAAAGTATATAACCAGAACTGGAAGGAAGTACTACAATTTTATTAAAAGTTTGACTATCCATATGCCACATCGCTAGATCTCGCCTCACGATGATGCCTACTGGGAGCGACTTAAAAACTATTATGTCGTTTATACTCGCAATGGACAACTCTGAAGCAGATTTTTCTGATCAAACCGTAGCATTCAAAGAAATTACGTGATCTTTCTTCATGGAAATCGATCATGGTGTGTAAGGCTTCTTCATTGGTATCTGATAGTACGCTTTCTGGAGATCTAAAGTTGAATAAACCTCATATCCCATTATATCTCGGAGTAAAGTACTCTGGTTAGGGAGAGGATAAGAATCACCCTTCGTCACTGAGTTTAATAGACGATAATTTCCACAAACCCTCCATTGACCCGGTTCAGGTTTGGGAACTACCACTATTGGGGAAGCAAAATTGGAATTTGACCTTCTACAAATCCCCTCTTCGCGCAATTGGTGAAATTCGGACAAAGCAACCTGTTGCTTGTGTTGTGCCAATGGTTGAGCCTTTGGTGAACAAGGCAACGGAGCCACCAATTCTATTTGGTGTTCTACTCCTGTCTTCAAACCTATCCTTTTGGCACTGAAAGGTTGAAACACTGCTAGGTGCTTCTCGATTATATCGGCAAAGTCATGTGCGACCGTTGGACGAGGTAAAATAACTGTTCTAACTGCCGATGTGTTAGACTCAGTAGGTGTTGATATCCCTACGCCTTCTGCGATAGTCCTAGCTTTGGGGTCTAATGTCAGCTTGAAATGTGTCAAGAAATCCATGCCAATGATATGGTCCTTGACATCGGCTACTAGAAAATTCCATCGGAAGGAAGATTTCTGGCCTAACGTTACCGACATTTCTTTCATCCCTTTCACTCCTATCGGACTACCGTTAGCGGCCCATAGTTGATAATCAAATGTGGGGCAATCTGCTTCCACCACGTCTGACCTAACTATGCTTACCTCAGCACCCGTATCGATAAGAAAATCTAATCCAGATAATTCATCTTTAATAATGAACTTGTTGCTGGACAATCCGGCAATGTTTTCCAGATCTCCGCTTAGTAAGAATCTGACCCTCTTGCCTTCTTCTTCGGTGCTATTTGATCTAGTCGCATCTTTTGCTTTGAGTATGCCTTTTAAAGGCATATCTGGGAGCCTTTGCAATGGAACCCCCCCTACGGCTCCTACTAGCGGGGGTTTTGTCCTTTTCCCGGTGATGGATTTCTCTCTACCGGTTTTGTGCTTCCTTTCCATCTGGGTCCACCTAATCGCGGGTATATACAATTTTCACCTTGGCACTTCGCACTGCGTCCGTACTCGCAATGTGCCTTACACCATCCGCGTGGCCCTTCGAAGCGTTGACGCGAGTGACTCCCTCGACGTCTAGTATACCTATCCTGACTCTGAAGTTGTGCAATGTCACTACGTAAACTAGCAACTTCTCTACATAAGAAACGCAAGGTTTCTTGTATAGTCAGGTTGTTTTCGGCATCTGCCCTGACTGGCTGCATCGTGACAGAATCTGCTATTACAGCATGTACTTGTGGTTCCTGCTGTTTATACACGCCGTCTAACCCTCTGAGTTTTGTTGGCCAATCAATGCTCATAGTGTCAAATACTTCCAATGTGGTTCTAAGCCTAATTGGTAGCTCAGCTGTGAAAATGGAGTTGACTACATCTCTGGATATATTCAACCTGGAAGCTTTTGTGCAAAGGCGTTCATAAAATTCGGACGGTAATTGACGCCCCATTTTTTCTAAGCGTAATAGTTCGCACATTTGCGCCGATCTTCCAGGCTGATATCTCTGTTGAATTTCAGCCATTAATAACTCAAATGCATTGTACGGCTTTTCTTCCACAGTTCTGTCTCTGAAATTTTCCAAGGCATTTCGGAAATTTTCAGGCAATGCCATCCATGCTGCAACAAATTTCTCCATTGGATTTACAATATTATAAGCACTACAAATTTCTCCATTGGATTTACAATATTATAAGCACTAAATATCATTTGGGCATCTCCGACCCAACTTGAATGTTTTTCAGATTTGTACTGCGGTAGACTTAAAATTCTTGGACTGGCGCGGTCGCCAAATTTTGTAGAGGCCCCTAACCTATTCGTGTCTGAGAGCCCCATAGATGCCAGATCGCTTGAAGTCCTAAAATTTACAGTAGAGTCTGATATGCTTATATTTCCATTCGCATCTGCTAAATTCAAATCCGCAATATCCTGCACTAACCTACTTGTGTCCTCAAATTTAATATTAGCTTCCATGTCTGGCTGGTTAGTTTAATAATTAAATCGACACTTAATGTTAGCAATCTGAATACGAAAGTTGTCTCTATGATCTTCCGAACAAATAATTCAGAAGGAGATATACGTGAACAACAGTATAATCAAATTACCTGTTCCAATGTCCTCTATGTGTGTTTTACAATAGAATAAATACAATTATAGCAGAAATATATTGTTAATATGTATTCGTGTTACTAGAGAAAAAATGTTAAAATTGCAGCAGACCAAAAGATGATATAACCAGTCGAGGTGCGAGACACTCGAAAACTGAAAAAATTGCACACAATTCAAAGTCAAGAATTTTAAACAGAGAATGCTCTGGAAAATAAAAAGAAAAATTCTTTTTAAATAAAATTTGTTACAATCAGCTATGGTGGTTTAAATTTATCAGTTAATGTTATTTTACATTTGGCGGAGGATTTATCTTCTTCCACAATGAGTAATGCTCAAATTTTCATAAATCCTGTATTGTTCAAGATATTTTACTGTGTGTTTTAAAATTGGATATTTTGTATTTGGCCTAAGGAACTATGTGTTAAGTTTGTTAAATGAAAGTGCACGAGGATTTATTTCAAAACGTTCCATTTCCGACCACAGCAACTCGAATAACGCTACATATTTGGGCAAGTGTAGAGGTTAAATTAATTATTTGACACCAATTAACCTCTCATATAAAAATAAATCAATTTTTCTTTTGAAATGCGAGCTTTAATAAAATTCATTGTACCCTTTTTTATTTTTGGACATTTGATGTTATCGCTGGTCTCGTAAAACAATATTGTAATTTTTTTAAATAATCTAAAATTTGAAGTTTCAGAAATTCATATTGTTTGACTGAAGGAAATGAATAGTAGAGAGTTCTGATTCGGTAGTTCCATCGACTTTCTTGTTTTTAAAACTTTGTATCGTCTTCTTATTTTTCATCATGAGAATAGCGCTTTGGGTATTTAGCAAAATATATTTGTTTTAAGGTCAATCATTCCAGTCAGGATATGTGTATCTGGGTGTTTTCATTTAATTAAATTACAAGTACACGTATGGTTTATTATTCGATGTAGTTTTGAGGAATCCACTCGCAAGATAGATGATCATTCTGTTTATATGATTTTCCGGGCTTGTGCAGGCCCTTAGGTCACTACCATAAGGTCTCTTGGATGCCAGGCCCGGAAAATCTATATGCGGAATGATCATCTATCTTGGAACACTTAAGTTCCTCTGAACTATCTCTTAAGCTACAATCCTTAAGTCTGCTAGCCAACTGTTTGTATCTCAGTATTTAATAAACCAGACATGGTATTATTAAATTACTTGTAATTTATATATTATATTAATTAAGTAAGCTTACCCTGATACGCTGATATCCACAAATTACTGAACTGGAATGATTGAGACCCTTTAAAACAAGTATTAACTTAAATACCCAAAGCAAATTTGTGGACCTTTTCGCTGATAATTAAAAAACAACAAAATGACGAGAAGATTACAAAATTTTATTGACAAAGACCGGAGATGGAACCACGCAGTGTCCCGCTTATGCAATTCAGAACTCAGATCAAAAAACTCTTACTTCCTTCCACAAGACAAGTGCAAATCTTCGACAATATGAACAAAAGAACTTTCTGTAACGATGCAGCCAGTCAGGGCAGATACCGAAAACCACCTGGCTATACAAGAAACTTTGCGTTTCTTATGTAGAGAAGTTGCTAGCTTGCGTAGTGATATTGCACAACTTCAGAGTCAGGATAGGTATAATAGACGTCGAAGGAGTCACTCGCGTCAACGCTTCGAAGGGCCACGCGGATGGTGCAAGGCACATTGCGAATACGGACGCAGTGCGAAGTGCCAAGGCGAAAATTGTAATTACCCGCGATTAGGTGGACCCACATGGAAAGGAAGCACAAAACCGGTTGAGAGGAATCCGTCACCGGGAAAAGGGAACAACCCCCGCTAGTAGGAGCCGTAGGGGGGGTTCCATTGCAAAGGCTCCCAGATATGCCTTTAAAAGGCATACTCAAAGCAAAAGAGGCGACTAGTACAAATAGCACCGAGATAGAAGGCAAGAGAGTCCGATTCTCACTAAGCGGGGATCTTGAAAACATTGCCGGATTGTCCAGCAAAAAGTTCATTATTAAGGATGAATTATCTGGATTAGAATTTCTCATAGACACGGGTGCTGAGGTAAGCATAGTTAGGTCAGACGTGGTGGAAGCAGATTGCCCCACATTTGATTATCAACTATGGGCCGCTAACGGTAGTCCAATTGAAGTAAAAGGGATGAAAGAAATGTCGGTAACATTAGGCCAGAAATCTTCCTTCCGTTGGAATTTTCTAGTAGCCGATGTCAAGGACCATATCATTGGCATGGATTTCTTGACCCATTTTAAGCTGACATTAGACCCCATAGCCAGGACTATCGCAGAAGGCGTAGGGACATCAACACATACTGAGTCTAACGTGTCGGCAGTTAGAACAGTCCTCTTACCTCGTCCAACAGTCGCACATGACTTTGCCGATATAATCGAGAAGCACCTAGCAGTGTTTCAACCTTTCAGTGCCAAAAGGATAGGTCTGAAGACAGGAGTAGAACACCTAATAGAATTGGTGGCTCCGTTGCCTTGTTCACCAAAGGCTCAACCATTGGCACAACACAAGCAACAAGTTGCTTTGTCCGAATTTCACCAATTGCGCGAAGAGGGGATTTGTAGAAGGTCAAATTCCAATTTTGCTTCCCCAATAGTGGTAGTTCCCAAACCTGAACCGGGTCAATGGAGGGTTTGTGGGAATTATCGTCTATTAAACTCAGTGACGAAGGGTGATTCTTATCCTCTCCCTAACCAGAGTACCTTACTCCGAGATATAATGGGATATGAGGTTTATTCAACTTTAGATCTCCAGAAAGCGTACTATCAGGTACCAATGGAAGAAAGTTCGATACCACTCACCGCAGTCAGATTTCCAGGAGGGGGATCGCATGAATTTCTTCGAATGCCTTTTGGTTTGAAAAATGCCAGTCAGACATTCCAGCGTTTGGCTGAAGAAATCCTTCAGAATTGTCCATTTGCGAGAGTATATATAGACGACATAATTATTTTTAGTCGCTCACGAGATGAACATCGTACGCATTTGGAAACGGTTTTGACCAGGCTGGAACAATATGGATTAGTGGTCAAACCTAATAAGAGTAATATAGGTTGCTCTTCAGTTAAATACCTTGGGCATATACTTTCCAAAGACGGAATTAAACCTTTGGAAGATAAGGTCCAAGCTATTAAGGACGTAACGGAACCCCGAACCGTACGCCAGTTGCGAAGGTTCTTGGGTATGATCAGCTATTATCGTCGATTCATTCCAGGTCTAGCCGGAATTCTTGGATCGTTAACAAGCCATCTCACTCGTGAAAAGAGCACGATCAAGAAGTCTTGGCCTATAAACTTGAGTCAAGAAGACCGAGAAAATTTCCAAAAGGCCAAGGACATGTTAAGTGACGTAACCACATTAGCACCTGTAGATTGGGAAAAACCTTTCGAACTAATCACAGATGCCTCAGATGTTGCATTAGGGGCAGTGCTACAGCAAAGAGATCAGGACGTAGTAAGACCGATTGGGTTTTATAGCCGTAAGCTTAATGATCGAGAAAAACGTTATGATACGTTTGGTAAAGAGCTTCTAGCAGTGTATGCAGCAGTGATACACTTCGAGCATTACTTAGATGGTCACAAGTTTAAGTTATTGACCGATCATAAGCCATTGATTAGCATACTTGGTAAGACAGCTAGGCTTAATTACTCTCGTAGAGTAAATTCCCAAATAACACGGTTAGCAGAGTTCGATTTCACTGTGTCTCATATTGCTGGTAAGGAGAATGTGGTGGCCGATGCACTTAGCCGACCGAATGAAGCTGATGTCGAGCTGATATTTCAAGGTCCATTAAAAAAATTAGATGAATCAATGAACGATTTCGTTAGTCAAATCGAGTAGTATTATCTAAAAGACCGGGATATGTTCGTAAGCTCATAAGTGGCAAGTGGTTGTTATGCGAAACATCTAGAAGTCAACCCCGACCATACGTGCCATTGGAGTTACGGGCCAAGAGTATCCAAGTGTTGCATGACATGGGTCATCCATCCATTAAAGCCACCATTCGATTGATCAACCACAGATACGTATGGCCGCACATGTCTAAAGACATACGGGTATGGGTAAGAGCTTGTGCCAAGTGTCAAACGTGTAAGGTGTGGAGACATACCAGAACCGAGATAAAGAACATTGGAATACCAAATGGACGGTTCAGACACGTACACATAGACATTGTTGAGATGCCTGAAGTAAACGGAAACAAATACTTGCTGACTATGGTAGATAGATTTAGTCGTCAATTTGAAGTGGCGATTTTAAAAGACATGACAGCGCAAGAAGTTTTGTTCGCGTTTCTACATAATTGGATATCGCGTTATGGTGTTCCGGAAAAGGTCACTAGTGATCGCGGTAGTCAATTTATGTCAGAGCTTTTCGTAAGATCCCTCAACATCATGGGAACCACTATAATACATACTAGCGCGTATAACCCACGAGCAAATGGGATGGTAGAAAGGCTACATCGTGAACTGAAAGCTGCATTAAGGTGTACTAGTGGAACAAGCTGGATACACGATCTTCCTATAGTACTACTCGCCATGCGCAACAGATATAGGGCACAATTAGGAACTTCCATAGCAGAATTGGTTTATGGAGAACCATTAAGGTTGCTTGGAGATCTTTTAATAGAAACTCCAAGTAGTCTTGATTGGGCTTCTAGTTATGTAGATTGGTTTGTAGGAGCACTTAGAGACAAGATGTGTCGTTTGGCCCCAACCAAGACTAGAAAACCTAAAACTAAATGCTATGTGTCGTCCGATTTAAAATCGGCTTCGCATGTATATATAACTAATGAGAATAGGAAGAACTGCCTAACACCATTTTACAAAGGACCTTAAAAGGTCAAGAAGATGACTGACAAGAATGTCATCATAGAAATAAATGGCATTGAGGATTGTGTTACGTTGGATCGCTGTATTCCCCAGTTTATCTGGATTGACGGTGTGACCGAATTAAAAGATGCGTCGAATGACCGTTCCATGGGCGAATCTGAGGTGTGCAATCCAATCTTGCAGACACATAATGAAATGCACTACTCGGAAAAACCGTTGTCTAACATATCAAAATCTCATTATACTGAATCACAGCATGAAAATTATTTGTCGACACCAGATGATATTGAAGAACCAGCGAATGTTATATCGGGCGAGATGACGACGTCAGGGGCGCCAGTATGCACAAAACGATCTGGAAGAATACATCGTCAGCCGAAGAACGATGATTACATCTACTATTAGTCGTTCCTCTCTTTTTTTGAGAAGGTGGTGTACGTGGAGGATGTTGAATCCTCCGCATTATATAAAATGACCTTGAATGATAAATTTAAACCACCATAGCTGATTGTAACAACTTTATTTAAAAAGAATTTTTTCTTTTTATTTTCCAGAACATTCTTTGTTTAAAGACTTGATTTTTAAAATTGTGCGCTATTTTCAGTTTTTGAGAATCTTGCTTCATGTCTGGTATTGAAACTTTGGTCTGATGCATTTTAACACGTCTTGCCATAATAAACGATTACAACACTATACAATAAACTCTTCCAATCCTTGCCTTGTGTTCTGATATAATATAGCACTGAGGAGGAGCCTTGGAACAGGTATAATTGTTTTATTTGTGGGTCACGTACACATCAAAACAGATTATTGCTGGCATAGCAGCTGTCCGACTCTCACCTTCCGATTGCCATTGTAAGTGTCAATTTAATTATTAAAACTTTTGATCATGGATACCGATATTAAGTATGAGGACACATGCAAGTTAGTGCAGGACATAGCGGACTTGAATTTAAATGACACTAGCAATAATATAAGCATATCAGATTCTACTGTGAATTTTGGGACTTCCGGCGAACTGGCATCTATGGGGCTTACAGACACGGATAGGTTAGGGGCCTCAACATCAATAAATGTCACTTTAATTTTTTCGAAAGAAATATCTTCATCTACACGGGACAGAAAAGGGCACAATCGAACGTGATCGCTTTTACAGACCTATTACCCTTGCAAGAATTTGTTCATTAACAGCGTTTCGTACGTTGTTAAATTCATTCTGAGTTTGCGTTCTCTTATAGAAATTAAAACGAATAGTTTTAGAACGGGCGTGCTAGGTTCCAACTATCAGAGGCGCACTCACGTACATGCATTTGCTATTCAAATTATAGTAGATTTTTTAATATCAAATTTATTACTCAACAATTGTGTACATTCGGGTTAATAGGTCTGCGAAAGTTGATTGACAACATGCGAGCCTTTATTAAGAAATACTGATGCAAGTCGACTGATGAAATGTTTAAATGATAATAAACACGAATTCTCTAACTTAGAAATATGTGCACTGTAAAGCTATACTGAAATTAAAATTTATAGAAATCCACTACACAAATTTAGCTATGCGATGAATAACATAAAGCTATAACTTGGAGTTTCAAATAGGACAGTGTTTTGCGATGCTTTACTAATCCAAGGAATCAATTGCGAAAATCGAAATCGAATGTGGTTCGGTTTTTCCAGTGTCCGCGACAATCATTTAAATAGATTTTTGAATGTGGAATATAAATGAAACGTATCTAATCGATGAAATGAGTTTTGTAACTTATTGAGCATTTAGTTTATAATAACAAACAAACTATACAAATACCGCTTATCATGCAGAGACATACAAAAGCTAAAATGACTAATGTTTCACTGCGATATAAGTATATATAGTTCATGGTTATATGCAGACGGTAAAAGAACACTAGGTCGCCCATTCCTAGTGAGAAGGGTTTGCATTCCCAGTTATCCTTCTCATAGTTAGTCTGCTAAACAATGATGATGAAAGGTATATGCCCAGATTCCAGTGGCTAAAGTTTCCATGAGCAGCCGAAAATTGCACTTCGCGTCTGACACGCTTGCTCTCATTCCGTCAAATACATAAAATAATAATAAAATGGGGCCCTTTGGTCACTACCATAAGAGAGCCTCTGAGATGCCAGGCCCGGAAAATCCATATATGCGGTATGATCATCTAGTTTGGAACACTAAAGTTCCTCTGAACTACCTTTTAAACTACATTACTTAAGTCCACTTGCTAACTGCTCTTTATCCTCAATATTTAATAAACCAGCTATAATGTTTTGATTAAATTTCTTGAAATTTATAAATAATATTAAATATGCTTACTGGGATATGCTGATATCCACATATTACAGAACGATATGGTGGTGACCTTAAAAACAAATATCCACATCAATTACCTGAAACAAATTTGAGATCCTTCTCACTAATGAATAATACGAACAATAGATAAGTGGATTACTATAATTTATTAGCACAAAGATATCGGAGATGGAACCACGCAGTGTTCCGCTTGTGCAATTCAACAACTCAGTTAGACTCAACTCGAGGCCTCACATGAAGCAGGATGATGGATGTGTTCAGTTAGACTCGCCAAGGTTCATGCTATCATTCCCGGCCTGACAAGCTTCTGCCTGCGGGTTGTCAACGGGAATTTCTAAATACACGTTGACACATACTTCAAATTAGCAAGCATACGCCTTCATTTTTTGTGATCATATTTTGTTTCATTTTCATTTTACGTTACTCGAGCATTATCACCTTGAATATATCACATTATTATTTTATTAGTACATTGCAAAAACTAGATGTTGTTTACCACTTTTCACGTATACATCCTTGCTTAAATATATAGCGTTATTTATGTTCCGGTGGTCAAAAATGTAACTTTTCTTTTAAATCTAGGTGTATTTTAATTAAACCAACTTAAAACATAGTTCGTCAGGCCAAACACAAATGTCATACTTTAAAGAACACAGTATAACACCTTAAGTAACACCGTTTTATGAGTGTTTGCACGTTACTTATTTAGTTAAAAAAAGACGAGAAGGGGCGAGGCCAAAGTACACAAATTCTCAGCTGATTTTTTTTCGACTCTTATTTATCGTTACATAATTTACGCTAAAAATCTTCAATTTATTATCATTTCAACAGATCACAATGTGCGTTTTAAAGTCACAGGTCATAGGAATTTAGATAGATGTTCATATCTAATATTATGCAAATGAGGCGCTTAGTTAATTTTGACATAATTATATAAGTTTGTTAATAATTGAATACCTAAAGCAATGTTTAACTCGGGTACAGTAGTTTTAGTTTCACATGTCTATAAATATAGCTGCCCTCATTTAAGGCACAGGCGCGGCAGACATATAAAATAACTTACGAGTTCACAAAGATGAAAAGATTTGGCCAGTTGCATTTGCTATCTTATGCAATTTTTAAAATCATTTAGGAGCTTTATGAAAGCACCAATAGCACTGTATAGAAATATTTGAAAAACATCAAAAAACTACAGATCAGTCAAACATAATGACGCGTTTCATACTCCCATGATCATCAACGAAGTATTACAGAAATGGGACCAAACCGCAATGCATATAAATTGACAGAAAATGGGTAGCTATCAACTCTACTTGTCTCGTATGCATTGTATTTGACTGGAAATATCAGTTGCACAATTTCAATCAAATCACTAACATTATCTTTCTGCAGCTTTACCAAATGCATATATATTATATTATTTAACAATCATCGATGGCGCAATTTTCAATAAAAACAATTAAAACTCAAATTTTTGTGCATGAATTAAGCATCAATCGCACTTTGTTTAACCGGTTGAACAACCTAGCTAAACTATCACTATTAATACGTTTGATTCTAGCTAGACACTCTGTTGTCCTACTCTGAAGATGATTACGGAAGGTCGAAACGCGTTATTTAGTTGTTTTGCTTTTTTGTTCGACTGGTTAAATACAATAGGATTGATGCTTTTGTCAGACTACCAAACTTGATTTTAAGAATTGTAATTACCACGCGCGCAATCAATAACTTTAATATCGTACCTAAAGGAAGGTTTAGCCTTGATTGCTAAAATAATAATATAAAATACTGGTAACAAATTATTGATGATATTTTAAGCAATCGAACACAGTAAAAAAAATTTATTTATTCAAATAAATAATTATTATTGTGTTTACAAATTAAACGCCATATTGTATAGGTCTTACGAAACAAAGTGTAAACATTGGTATTGTCCATGTTGTCAAGTAAACAAATCAGTAAACAAACGAGTGAAACGTTACATAGGTACTTTGGTTACATCGTCACGCACTGTAAACAAAAAATCACAAACATTCACTATTCTACGCCAAATGTAAATTACACTTTGTTTATACGTAAACTTAAGATTGTTATAAAAGCCAAACCTAAACCCAAATAGATTTTCTATCAGCTGAAACAAATTTCATTATAAACAAAGCACGTTTACATTCAGGACGAATAACTAGTCGAAAAAAAGAAATACGGCTGATCACCTGATGGAGAGAAAATACGAAGATTCTGCGGAAGAGACAGATGGTACATCGGCGCAGTTAAATTCAAATAGGGTGTTAGAAGAGGCCGGTTTAGTCGTAAATGTATCTTAGGATGAGGCCACAGTAATACCATTGCTCGACAAATATAGTCATGCAAAGCAAATGTTGGACAATCTTTTGGAAAAACTGGAATTAATTCGGATTGCAAATGACGCACTAATGCAAAAGGTAGAAGACGATTTTGAGCATGCTTTTGACAATTTTACAAAAGAAATGGCACAGATAAGCAAAATCGTGCTCAGGAAAATAACGATAGAAAATGAATTTGCCAAAAATTGTTCGCTTGGGGAGGAAAAAATTGAAGCAATATTGCATAATTTAAATGTAGTTAAGAATAAAACTGAGGAACTTGAAGAAGAAATGAATTCAAAAGAGAACCATAACCCTGTGAAGTTAAACGCATTGGTGGAACAATTAAAGGATATTGATATTCAGAAAATGGTACTGGAACAGCACTTGGTGGAAAGTTACTATTATTCCAATGAAATGATAGAAAAGCAACTGCACCAGCTTGAGATTATTGAGTTGGAGAAAGAAGCAGCAGAAAAGCAGATGACCCACATATTTTATGCAACATCGGAAAAGTCAAAAAAGCTATTGCATCGTTTACACGTTCTTGAGACTGAGAACTTGGCACTGGTAAAACAGTTGGAAGAGATTAAATTTCATATTGAGGAAAATTGTGACAATCTGTGTGAAAATTTAGACAAAGTTGACTTTGAGATGGGAGCACTAGGAAAACAATTGCAAAAATATTACGATCAAATTGAAGAAACGTTAGAAAAATTAGTGGACAAGGTGCGCACAAGGGAGGCTGAGGAAAAGGATTTAGGACAACAGCTTGCGAAATTTTATCATCATTCTCTGCAAATTACACACTAATTTGAATAGCTAAATATAATTGTGGATACAGAAATAGATGGAGTTATATACCTATCAGACCGTCAAAGGTTTAGAAATGCAAATAAAATATGTACAGGATGGTGAAGATCAAAATAAGGCTGTAGCTAAAAGAGTTGGAATAAATTAGTGAACAAAAACGTCAAAGACAGTCCATCAAATGTTTAGCGATGAAAGCCTAAATGCGTTTCTTTTAACTCTTTTTAATTACTAGGAATTCATTTGATCTGAGCCGAACAATTTGTATAATTTAATTCTGTTGCTCAGGGTATTTAGATTGAACATTTATTTCTCTATAATTTGTACAAAATTTTAACTATTATTTTGTAACAAGCGGCTCCGTGTTGCAACCCAACGAAGGTCAATTTGCAGTCAATATTTTATCCTACAGCTGTGTAGCTTGAGTATTTGAACAATTTTATTTGTATTAATAGGGTTTATACATTGAATCCGCGCACTATTAAACATACGGTGGATAAAATTAGTTCATTTGACTGATTACGCATTGTAGAGATTACTGATTACTATAATAACATTGATATAGATGGCAGAATTAATGAACAACACCGCGGAATCCATAATGTCGGGTTTTTCCGCGGCTGTTTTCTTGTTCGTGAATTTTATACCTGCTCTCCATATCACGTTATTATATTAATCCATTATTACTCTCTGGAGTTCGGATAGTTAACCGCGGTAAATCCAATGCGTAACTTCTGCAACTAAGCGAAATAAGTTCACTGAGACACAATAGTCCACCGCGTGTTTTTCCGTTTTTTGCGCAGTTCTGTTTCTTTTATAAAAACACTTAATTACAAATAAACTTGCAGTTCAAGAAATATCGATTAAAACTGCTTGAGACTAAAAGAGATTATTCCTAAAATCACAGCTAAGAGAAATATTGTTTAAAGACATAGTTAGATAATTTGACCTTAAAGAGCACAGCGTTTGTAAAAATTGACCTTCGTTGGGTTGTAACACGGAGCCGCGTGTTACAATTTCATTAGTTATCACAATTTTTTCATAATTTTGAAATAACGTTATATGTTATTTACTTCACCATTGACGATGCTATTACGTAGAATAAATGAATATGGTTGTGGACTGACATTGACCTTTTCTAAATCGTCCTAATATTTGTTCCACCGAGTGGATACATGTTGCAACAAACATGCGCATGCCACTTGGAGATTGGTAAAACCTTATCGGCATTACCTATTGCATTTGGGCACACCATCATTTGATGGATCAATTACGATAATCACGGCACGCTTCCAGGCAGACTATCACGTGAATTTCTAGAATTGGAACGAGATAGGGTTTAAACATCTTGAACACAAAGTATTCTACGTATAATCCGTATTCTGACTATAGTTCGCACTTTGGTTACAGGCTATTATTTCACAAACATTGCAATCCAGGCAATTGGTTTTCGCAAAAAAATTCATTTGCATAGCTTGGCTAGTATAAGTTAACAAAAGTAAACATAATTTCATGTCTAATATTTATTCTATACATATTTAAATTAAATTTCACATATTTTGTCCAAAATATTAATCTTGCGTTTTATTTGTGATAATGTACATAATAAAACATGATTTGCTTATTTATAAATAAAATATTAACGACCTGACTTTTGTTTGTTTTGTGTACGAAGTATACCTTGAAAGTTATCTTTTAAAAATGCTATGCGAATCAGTGTTAAATGGTATAAACAAGTGTATTTGTGCCATAAGTACTGCTTTCCGAGTAATGAATTAGTTCAGTTAGAAACCAGACGCCATTCTGTAGTAATCACGCACGAAATGTATAATCTTATGTACAGAATCGTCTCGTTCTCACCGATGACACTTAATTAAGAGCAGCTTTTTAATCCATATACATAATATATATTTAGTAAACAAATACTGAACAGCAAGACAGTCCAGTCTGACGCTTCAAGCTTCTTCTTCTATCATTAATCCTTTTGCAATTTGTTCATTAGCAGCGTTAAATCCATTGCAAAATTGATTCTGGATTTTCATTTCTAGAATGTCATAAAATCGATATATGATGAAGATTCGCGCAACGTTTAAATATTATGCCGTAAACTTGCTGACGTGCATTGACCATTAGATATTGAAGCAGAACTCTAAATTCAATATATCTAACAGGTATAAGATCTGACAAATAGACCTACAAATGCTGATTAAAAACGTGCACGTTTATATTTTTTTATAATAAGCTGGTCGACATATTATGTAATGGATTCTATTTTAATGTCAACGGATCAACGAAATTTTCGCAAGACGACTGTTTTTTATTTAAGAGCTAAAGTAGTTTTTAATTTTATCTACATTATGCGCAAATGAGCATTTAGACAAAATTTTTTCCTCCTTATCATTTCCACTTATAATACTTTTGAACCGCTTTTTTATTAATCTGTATTATTAATTAGGCAGGAAAGCTATTACATTTTTTAAATGCACCATATGAATTATTCCATGCTATATCTTGCTTACGTGTAAAATTTTATCCTAATTTGAGGAAGAGCGTAAGGTTATGGTATTACCGGACTCCATATTAAGTAGTAAAATAAAATCTATAGCTTTAAAATACAACATAAAGACCGTTTTAGAACATTCCCTTAAACTAGACACTTCACTGCCTAATCAAAAAGAAAATATTGAACTCCTGGAAACATCAGCAGTTTATGAATCCCCATGCAATTATTGTTGTCTCATATATCTTGTTGAGATCATGAGCTCATTCAAGGTAAAAAGAGGTTAACATAATATTGAATCAAAGTACAGACATTGCTAAATCCGATCTTGCTCGTCATATAATTGAAACTGGACACACTATTAACTAGGATGATTGCAAACGCATAGCAATATGTAGTCGTAATAGGGTGACGAGATTGATTACTCTCAATTTTTGTCAAATTTGTCTATTTCGATAATATTTTTATGTGTTTTATTGCACGATCTGTAACACTAAAATAATTTTGATTGTGTGAATACATGTTTGGCCTATACTACACATCGATAAGTGAATTTGGACTCGCACTGAAGAATTTTTTTTATTTTTGAACTCACTATTGACTGAGCATAAATTTGTACAAGATATTATATTATCAGACTGTTTCACATTGTCTGAATAAAGTACAGTTGCGGGAATTTTAATAAAGCCTTCTTCAAATGGATCGAAATTAATTTATGAAAATTAAACGAACAATAGTTGCGCGAGCGATAATAACAATTTCTTTTTTAATCTGGTTTGCTCTCTTGATATAAAAACCTGACCCATTATATACATACACTTGTCAAGTTTATCTATATATTGGATCAGTAGACTGGTTTCGTTATTATTAGGAACTCCTCACGTACTGTCTAGAATTTGCCGCTGGCAGTACGTGATAAGTTCCTATTACGAACGAAACCGGTCAACTTGAGAAATATCCCTTTTCACATTTTACAATATTTAGATCATACTGACAAATGTATGTACATAATGAGTCAAGTGATTATATCATGATCGCAAACTTGATTAAAAATTAATTAATAAGATTATTTCTAAATGTGATTTTACATTTTGTTTATGCTGCCTTTGTTAATTCTCTGTTGCCATAATGGTACTCATTTGTCCCTACGTAGTAGACAATACGCATTACACAATTCCATAAACATTAATTGATGAGTTACTGAAACTGTTACATCCTATGAGAAACTATACAAACCACAGTTTTATTTTTATCATCATCATGCACAGTAATAACAAAGCCGTTAGTAACTCATCTTTCAATGCCATACAACCATAAAAAGAATAACAAAAAATACAATAAAATGTACTAAATTGTAACACGCGGCTCCGTGTTGCAACCCAACGATGTTCGATACAGTGCTCTTTAAGGTCAAATAATCTAAATCTGTTCTTATACAATATTTCTCTTAACTGTGATTTTAGGAACAATCTCTGTTAGTTTCAAGCAGTTTTAATCGATATTTCTTGAACTGCAATTTTATTTGTAATTAATAGGGTTTTATGAAATAGACAGAACCGCGCGCGATACGGATGAAACACGCGGTGGACTATTGTGTCACAGTGAACTTATTTCGCTTAGTTGTAGAAGTTACGCATTGGAATTACTGTTCATATTATTGTAAGACTATCCGAACTTCAGAGAACAATGGATTAATATAATGACATGAGTTAAAACCATAGCAAGCAGTGAACTAAATATTTGTGAGTTTTTTGTCATTGAAGTCTTTATACGGTTTACATATCCTTTTTAGTGATAACTTTTAACGTTGATTCCATTCATGTCATCATGTATTTTCAATCGAGTTTTTGTCATTGAAGTCTTTATGTGGCTTACCCCTTCATTTTTAGTGATAACTTTTAACGATGACTTTTTCCATATCATCATGTATTTTAAATCGATGGTATAAATACAGTTCAATTCAGACATTTGTATGCGAATAACTGATTGTGCATAAAACATTTCTCTTTGTAAACATAAATCATTTTAACTTTTGTCGTCCAGAAGACGGACAATTTAGTTTAACTGTGAATGGTGTTTAAGACCTACTTTTGCATAAAAATCTGTTTTTGCAGCTGACCAACATATATTCAATTTGGACTAACTGTGAATTATATTTCTATTTGCAACATTATATCTAATATATGTATGAAACCAAGTTTCGGTTTTCTCACATCAACCATACGAAAAGGATCAGAGACAATGTGGGTGCATGGATAGTAATAATAGCCACCCTGGATATGTAGAACGGGTACAGTATCATGAACTAGGTAGCAACCCCGCAAAAATACCCCTACAAAATATCCGCAATAATAACAGTTTAGGCACAAAAATTGTTAGGCAGTTTTATAATTGGGACCTAGTTACTATGTGTGTATTTACCTAGATAACAAACGTATGTGAGGCAAAATAAACATCTGCACTGCACCAATCTCGACAATTAAACTTTAAGGCAAGGCGACGTCGGTAATACAGCTTTCTTGCAGTTTTTACTGTACCACATCATAAGCACAACTAAAACTGGCAGCTAACTCTTCCTAACTTCGAAAAGGAAGTTATGAAATCTTATCAATGTAGGAGAGATTACAAGGCAAATTAAGCTACGTAGAGGAGAACAAAAAACAGCCAGCAAATACTGAGATCATACTAAGACAGACAATCAAAAGATACGAACCTTAATGTACACTGTGAAGGCTGTAAACACAGTACGTAATGAAATCGCATTAGATTTAATAGTTTCATTAAACTAGGTTAAATATATTATATAGGGAATAATCTATGCTCCGATTATGTAATGATGTCTTGTCTATTGGCGGAAAATATGGGCTTGATAAAATGGAGATAATATAAAAACCAATAACGTAGTTATCTGAGATTGCAAGCATAGAACAATTTTATAAAACTTAGCCTTAGCTTACTAACAAACTGCGATAATGATTTTTATCTCTTTAAGCAAAATGAAAATATTAATATTCTTAATTTATTTCTTCAAAACATTCGGCATATTTTGGTTTATCTACCACAGGCTATTACAAAAAGAAAGTTCCCATCATCATTATCATCTTCATCATCATCATCATCATCATCATTATTATTATTATTGTCATCATCATTCTCGTCATGCACAGCAAAGAGCAATTGTTGGCCTATCCAAAATAACGTCTATGGATTCGGTATATATATTATATAGTGTGAGTTAGCATTAAAGTCGCATTGTCGTTAACTTTAGATTATGTTAGCTTCACTATTACAGGTTTACACATTCGTCTAGGAGATTGTACCGTCCTATTATTTCACATTCTGCTACTAAATATATAGTGGTTAAAGGGCGTAATACCGGCTCCTACTGATGAGTCGCCAGTAAGCACGAAACGAATGTGCATGAGATTATACTTTCCGTTCATGCTGCATTTGGTTTATCCTTCTGGTCACAACTGAACTAATTTGTTACTAGGTTCGCAAAACCTAATACATACTTGCATATATATTAGTTCTTCGCAACAAACAGTATTTTACTGTAACGTCTATGGATGTCAGATTTGGTTATCCGTTGCTGGTAAAATGCATGTGCCATGTTTATCAAACAACGTTGATCGAATTCTTGTAAGCGTCTAAAATCATCAAGCGTAAGAGACCGTCTCACTATCGTATAATTAAAACACACACACAGAAACACACTTATATATATATATATATATATATATATATATATATATATATACAGAAAGCACCGCATGCATGAGAAAAGGCTTTTTAATTCAATTATTCTATTGGTATTCCATTCAATACTGCTAATGAAACAACAACATAAATCATGTTTTGTACATTTATTATACTTTGGCCTAAATAGCGCACCAAGCATCTATAAACGTTGTACGAATATAAAGACAAACAACTAAATTTTTTGGCACGTATTAGGTGTTACGAACCGATTAAAAAGGCAGCTCAGTTGTGACCAGAAGGATAAACCAATGACAGCATGAACGGAAAGTATAATCTCATTCACATTTGTTTCGTGCTTACTGGCGACTCATCAGTAAGAGACGGTATTACGCCTTTTAACCATAATTAATATTTGGGTGAGGAATGTGGGATAATAGGACGCTACAATCTCCTAGACGAATGTGTAAACCTGCAGTAATGACTAACATTATATAAAGTCACGCCAATGCGACTTCAACTCTAACTCACTCTATATAATAAACATACCGAATCTCTAGAGGATACTAACACTATGGCTATTGTGTAAAAAAACCGATATCAACATTACAGTAACGAAAAGGTACATGTTACTAACACTATGGTTTCCGAGTCGGTACATGGTACCAAAATGACGGATATCAATTTATGCTATAGTTCACCGAAATTGAGAAATACCACTACTTCTGAACACCTGGTACTCCAGTAAATCCATACATGCTTGCCTTGAGCAGTATCAGTTATCACATTTTGCGGTAAGCATGACATCATTCAATTCAATATATAACAGTTAAATACTTTATGTTGCGGAGAACTATTATATATGCAAGTATGTATTATAAGTTGCGATCCAATTAACAATTTAGTTTAGTTGTGACCAGAAGGAAGTTTAATCTCATTCACATTCGTTTCGTGCTTACTGGCGACTCATCAGTAGGAGTCGTTATTACGCCCTTCCACCACAATATATATTTGGTTGAGGAATGTGGGTTAATAGAGTGCTACAATCTCCTAGACGAATGTGTAAACCTTCAGTTGTGAAACTAACATTATATTAAGTCTTGACAATGCGATTTCACCGCTAACTCACTCTATATAATAAATATATCGAGTCTGTGAAGGATAATAGCACTATTTCTATTGTGTTAGTAACGGATACCAACATTATAGTACCGAAAAGGTTCATGGTAATAACACTATGGTATCCGAGTCGGTACCAACATGATGGATATCATTGTATGCCATAGTTCACCGAAATTGAAAAAAACAACTATTTCTGAACATCCGGTACTACTGTAAATCCATAGACTGTGGCCTTGATCGATATCAGTTATCACACTTCGCGGTAAGCATGACATCATTCAATTTAATATATAACCGTTAAATACTGACTGGTGCGGAGAACTAATATATATGCAAGTATGTGTTAGGTGTTGCTAAACTGTTAACAAATTAGTCGCAATGGGAAGTCATATTGTCGAGAAATGTGAAAACTGATATCGATCAAGGCCAGAGTGTTTGGATTTACTGAAGTACCAGGTGTGCAGAAATAGTTTTAATTTTTAATTTCGGTGAACTATTGCATACATTGATATCCAACATGTTGGTACCATGTACCGACTCGGAAAACATAGTGTTAGTGACATGTACCTTTTTGGTACTAAAATGTTGGTGTCGGTTACAAACACATAGCCATAGTTTAAATTACCTGATCTGCATTTTGACTAACGCAGCTTTCATTGTTTCAGTAATTTTCTTTTAATAAAATAATTCGGCCCATCTTACCGTATGCCTTCATCAGTTGCATCTCACGAAACAAATGAAGCACGTGTTTTATTTCCTCTAGTCATAATATTTATATACCTCAGACTGATCTTTCATTAGATATTCGCGTGTCACATGTGTGTGTGTAAATTTTTCATAACCGTTGTTTTCATCTAACTAATTTAGACCAGAGTGGCTGTATAATAATTTATCAATTGCATGCAATAACTATTCGTTATTTTACACACTCAATGTAAATGACGTAACTGAGATGGGGGAGACACATAATTCAGAAACATTTGTCATAAAAACATGCAATGAGTGATAAAACCAAAAGTCCGAAAGACTAATACACATGTTAAATTAAAATTCAAACCACTATGTTGTACTCAAGATAGATTAGTTAATCACCGTTGATGGCGCACGCCACGCATGTGCATGTGTATGTGTATGCATAACTATTTTGATACACATGTACGTACATCTAAATCAAAATGCAGTCAATAGACATTAATTTACCCTTTGCACGCTTCAGACAAATTATTACATATAAATATTGTATTATTAGAATATTTCCAATGGGTAGGGTGGCGGTGTAAAACAGAAAATTAGAAGACCATATTCATAATAATTGTTTATTAATTTCTTGAATAAAAGCCCTCTAATTAGTCAATCTTAATCTGATGTTCTTAATCTTTTACTGGAGCTAGCTTCAGTTACCAATTCATGCAATCGCCTTTTTCTTCCATTAGCTAGTGCAGTATTCCAAATCGGACCTAAAGATTTTTCAACAGCTGTTTCATTCATAATATTATCTCTAGATTTAATTTCTATAGATTCCCTAATCAATCTCGTCACCCTATTACGACTACATATTGCTATGCGTTTGCATTCCTCCCAGTCGATAGTATGCCCAGTCTCCACCACATGACGAGCAAGATCTGATTTAGCAATATGTCCATACTTACACGCAGTTTTATGTTCACCTCTTCTTACTTTGATTGGTCTCCCCCATCTCAGTTACGTCATTTACATTGAGTGTGTAAAAAAACGAATAGTTATTTCATGTAATTGATAAATTATTATTCAGCCACTCTGGTCTAAATTAGTTAGATGAAAACAACGGTTATGAAAAATGCACACACACACACACATGTGACACGCGAATATCTAATGAAAGATCAGTCTGAGGTATATAAATATTATGACAAGAGGAAATAAAACACTTGCTTCATTTGTTTCGTGAGATGCAACTGATGAAGGCCTACGCTAAGATGGGCCGAAATATTTTATTAAAAGAATGTTACTGGAACAATGGTAGCTGCGTTAGTCAATATGCAGATCAGGTAATTTCAATTAATCCAGGTGCGCAAAAACACAACTCCTTCATAGCCATAGTGTTAGTATCCTTTTCAGACTCGGTATGTTTATTATATAGAGTGAGTTAGCGTTCAAGTCGCATTGGCGTGACTTTATATAATGTTAGCTTCGCTACTGCAGGTTAACACATTCGTCTAGAAGATTGTAGCGTCCCCACATTCCTCATCCAAATATTAATTTAGGTTAAAAGGCGTAATACCGTCTCTTACTGATAAGTCGCCATTAAGCACGAAGCGAATGTGATTGATATTATACTTTCCGTTCATGCTGTCTTTGTTTTATCCTTCTGGTCACAACTGAACTAATTTGTTAATCGGCTCGCAAAACCTAATAAAAATTTTCATAATTATTTATTCTCCGCAACAAAAAGTATTTCATTTATTTTTTTCCAATGCCGCAATTTGCGTACACGGAGAGTAGCTTTGCGCGGACTGTTTCACAAAAATCCGATTGATCACGATTTCCAATTTTGTTTTGTGTTCGATAGGCAAACTTTCGGAAAGTAAATCCCCTTTCCATCGCCAAGCCAATTTATCAACTTATATACACAGCACAATACTCACAATAGCAGATTTAAGCAAATATGGTAACCTCGTTCCAAAACCGCTCTATTTATATTTAATTTTGACTGGCTACTGGTTTCAAATATAGAATTTGTCTCTGGTAACTAAACTCAATATATGCATATGTGTTGCGTACATGAATGCTCCTCGCAGCAGTGCTAAATATATATATATATATATATATATATATATATATATATATATTATTTATATTTATACAACTATTTGTAATTTGTAGACCAATCCTCTACCTCAGCTATCTCAAATTCCTGGTATACATAATTTCATCTCGTGTGCAGAATGTTGTAGGGGAGAGAAATAGTATCGAACCTTTATTCGTTATAACTTTACTGTTATTATTCAACAATAATTTATTACGCGGGTGGTGGTAACAATTCTTAAAACCGAGATTGCAAGCTTGAAGTAAACACAAATCCCATTGTATTTAACCAGTCGTCAAACAACATAACAAACCTATCGCCAGCTGCAACGCGCAGACGCGTTTAGATCTTCCATGATCATCATCAGTGTACGACCTAATACATACTTGCATATATATATGCTCTCCGCAACAAATAGTATTTAACTGCTAAATATTGAATTGAATGATGTCATGCTTATCGCGAAATGTGATAACTGATATCGATCAAGGTCAGGGTGGGGATTTACTGGAGTAACAGGTGATCAGAAATTGTTGTAATTCTCAATTTCGGTGAACTATAGCATAAGTTGATATCCATCATGTTGGTACCATGTTCTGATTCGAAAACCATAGTGTTAAGACCATGTACCTTTTTGGTACAATAATGTTGGTATCGGTTACTAACACAATAGCCACAGTGTCAGTATCCTTTGCAGACTCGGTACATATATTATATAGAGTGAGTTAGCGTTGAATTCGCATTGTGGTAGACAATGCTATGTTAGCTTCACTATTGTAGATTTACACATTCGTCTAGAAGACTGCACCGTCCTATTATCCCACATTTTGACCAAAATATATAATGGGTGAAGGGCGTAATACCGGCTCCTATTGATGAGTCGACAATAAGCACGAAACGAATGTGCATGAGATTATACTTTCCGTTCATGCTGTCTATTGTTTATCCCTCTGGTCATAACTGAACTAATTTTTTACTACTTTCGCAACACCTAATAAATGTTTGCATGTATAATATTTCGCAACATTTAATACATACGTGCATATATGTTAGTTCTCCTCAACAAACAGTATTTTAATGTTATATATGGAATTGAATGATGTCATGCTTACAGCGAAATGTGATAACTGATATCGATCAAGGCCGGGGTGTATGGATTTACTGGAGTAACAGGTGATCAGAAATTGTTGTTATTCTCAATTTTGCTGAACTATAGCATAAATTGATATCCGTCATGTCGGTACCATGTGCTGATTCGGACATTGAAGTTTTAGTACCATGTACCTTTTCTGTAAAATAATGTTGTTATCGGTTACTAACACAATAGCCATAGTGTTAGTATCCTTTACAGACACGGTATATATATTATATAGTGTGAGGTAGCGTTGAAGTCGCATTGTCATAGACTATACGATGTTAGCTTCACTATTGCAGGTTTACACATTCGTCTAGGAGATTGTACCGTCCTATTATTCCACATTCTTCTACCAAATATATAGTGGTTAAAGGGCGTAATACCGGCTCCTACTCATGAGTCGCCAGTAAGCACGAAACGAATGTGCATGAGATTATACTTTCCGTTCATGCTGTCGTTGGTTTATCCCTCTGGTCATAAGTGAACTAATTTGTTACTAGGTTCGCAACAGCTAATACATTCTGGTATATGTTTTAGTTTGCAACACCTAATACATACGTGCATATATATTAGTTCTCCGCAACAAACAGTATTTAACTGTTATATATGGAATTGAATGATGTCATGCTTATCGCGAATTGTGATAACTGATATCGATCAAGGCCAGGGTGTATGGATTTACTGGAGTAACAGGTGATCAGAAATTATTTTTATTCTCAATTTCGGTGAACTATAGCATAAATTGATATGCATCATGTTGGTAACATGTTCTGATTCGAAAACCATAATTTTAGTACCATGTACTTTTCGGTATAATAATGTTGATATCGGTTACTAACACAATGGCCATAGTGTTAGTATCTTTACAGACTCGGTATATATATTATATAGTGTGAGTTAGCGTTGAAGCCGCATAGTCGTAGACTATACCAGGTTAACTTTACTACTGCAGGTTTACACATTCGTCTAGGAGATTCCACAATACTATTGTAACACGCGGTTCCGTGTTACAACCCAACGAAGGTCAATTTTTACAAACGCTGTGCTCTTTTAGGTCAAATATTCTAACTCTGTCCTTAAACAATATTTCCCTTAGCTGTGATTTTAGGAACAATCCTTTCTAGTCTCAAGCAGTTTTAATCGATATTTCTTAAACTGAAATTTTATGTGTAATTAATAGTGTTTTTATAAAAAGAACAGAACCGCGCGCGATCCGAGAGGATCACGCGGTGGACTATTGTATCACAGTGAATTTATCTCACTTTATTATATTATTCATTACTATGAAAATGATTGATTGTTTACTAAAGAAAGCAAAGAACGATACATTTGTGAGTTGTTTGTCATTTAAATCTTTAAACGGTTTCCATGGTCAATTATAGTGATAACTTTCAATGTTAACTCCATTAACATCATCATGTATTCTTTGAGTTTTTGTCATAAAAGTCTTTAAACGGATTACACAAAACATTTTCCTTTATAAACATAAATAATTTTACTAGGCTTGTATTATCATGTATCTTTAATCGTTTGACTACTCATTACAATCCAGACATTTGTGTAAGAATAACCACTTGTGTGTAAAACATTTTTCTTTATAAACATAAATCATTTTACTATGTTCATATTATCATGTATTTTCAATCATTTGACTATTCTCATTACGATCCAGACATTTGTGTAAGAATAACTATTTGTGTGCAAAACATTTTTCTTTGTAGACATAAATCATTTTAATCTTTGCCGTCTAGGAGACGAACAATTTAGTTTAACTGTAAATAGTTTTTAAGACCTATTTTTGCATAAAAATCTATTTTGACTGGTGACAAACATATATTCAATTTGGTCTAACAGTGAATTATATTGCTATTTGCAACATTATATCAATATACGTATGACCAGATGTTTTTGCCTTCATACATCAACCATCCGAAAAAGACCAGAGACTGATTAGACACACGAGTAGTAATAATAGCCACCATTGATATGTAGGACGAGTATAAATTCACGAACAAGATAGCAACTCCGCAAGATACCCCTACACTATTATACCATATTTTAACCAAAATATATAGTGGGTGAAGTACGTAATAGCGGCTTCTACTGATGAGTCGCCAGTAAGCACGAAACGAATGTGCATGAGATTATACTTAGCGTTCATGCTGTCTTTGGTTTATCCTTCTGGTCATAACTGAACTAATCAGACAGTATTTAACCATAACTGAACTAACTTGTTACTACCTTCGCAACACCTAATACATAATTGCATATATATTAGTTCTCCGCAACAAACAGTATTTAACTGTTATAAATTGAATTGAATAATGTCATGCTTTCCGCGAAATGTGATAAATGATGTCGATCAAGGCCACGGTGTAAGGATAAACTGGAGCAACAGGTGATCAGAAATTGTTGTAATTCTCAATTTCGGTGAACTATAGCATAAATTGATATGCATCATGTCGGTACCATGTTCTGATTCGGAAACCATAATTTTAGTACCAAGTACCTTTTCGGTAAAATAATGTTGATATCGGTTACTAACACAATAGTCATAGTGTTAGTATCCTTTACAGACACGGTATATATATTATATAGTGTGAGTTAGCGTTAAAGTCGCATTGTCGTAGACTATACGATGTTAGCTTCACTGTTGCAGGTTTACAAATTCGTCTAGGAGATTGTATAGTCCTTTTATCCTACATTTTGACCAAAATATATAGTGGATGAAGGGCGTAGTACCGGCTCCTACTGATGAGTCGCCAGGTTGCACGAAACGAATGTGCATGAGATTATACTTTTCGTTCATGCTGTCGTTTGTTTATCCCTCTGGTCATAACTGAACTAATTTGTTACTAGGTTCGCAACACCTAATATATGCTTGCATATATATTATTTCGCAACACCTAATACATACGTGCATATATATTAGTTCTCCTCAACAAACAGCATTTGACTGTTAAATAATGAATTGAATGATGTCATGCTTTCCGCGAAATGTGATAATTGATGTCGATCAAGGCCAGGGTGTATGGATTAACTGGAGTAACTGGTAATCAGAAATTGTTGTAATTCTCAATTTCGGTGAACTATAGCATAAATTGATATGCATCATGTTGGTGCCATGTTCTGATTCGGAAACCATAATGTTAGTACCATGTACCTTTTCGGTAATATAATGTAGGTATCGGTTACTAACACAATAGCCATAGTGTTAGTATCCTTTACAGACACGGTATATATATTAGATATTGTGAGTTAGCGTTAAAGTCGCATTTTTGTTGACTATACGACGTTAGCTTCACTATTGCAGGTTTACACATTCGTCTAGGAGATTGTACCGTCCTATTATCCCACATTTTGACCAAAATATATATTGGGTGAAGGGCGTATTAGCGGCTCCTACTGATGAGTCGCCAGGAAGCACGAAACGAATGTGCATGAGATTTTACTTACCGTGCATGCTGTCTTTGGTTTATCCTTCTGGTCATAACTGAACTAATTTGTTACTAGATTCGCAACACCTAATTCATACTTGCATATATATTAGTTTTCCGCAACAGAAAGTATTAAACGTAAATTTTAACTGTTTAGAGAGAAGATTAAAATAAGTTCTATGTTACTCGCGAGATTACATATGTTGTATTTCATGTAGGGGACTTTTGCGAGATTAATTCTTCCCTACATTAATTTGGTAGCGGCTGTGGAGATCCGTGCACATGATTAATCCCCGGATTTTTCCCGATGGATGATGAGAGAAGACCAATGCGAATGATCACATATGTATTGTAAAAAACACCGCTTCTGGAATCATAAGTAATCCAAATTGACCGTGCTCTAGACGACAATAAAGTTATAACACGAAAGAATGTCTTGAACACCAATCACAGTCAAACTAAATTGTCCATGCACTAGACGGTAGCAATATGAAGGCTGTTTATATTTTTTTATATCTCACACAAGCAATTATTCTTTCACAAACGTTTGGATTGAATGAATATATATATATATATATATATATATATATATATATATATATATATATATATATATATATATAAGCAGCATTAGAACGTGTGAAGTGTTGTTTAACAGAGTTCCTCGAGAAAATAGAAGGTAGTAAAATGATGTTAAGAAATATTATGAAATCTTAAATATTTGTATGTCCTCCACCTACATTAAGTTCAGAAATGAATTTGATAACCAAGTTATAGGTGCCCCTATGGAACAACAACTATCAGTCCCGGTTGCTAATAATTCTATGCAGTATTTTGAAAAAAATCTGTTGTTAAAATCTCCTCTCAAGCGAAATTTGTATGTGAGATATCATTATAATTTGGAATCATGGTGATGATGAGTTAAATAAATTTCTCGAATTAGCCAACCAGTTAGGTGAATTAATGTTTTCATTAGAAAAGATAATAATGAGGAATTACCATTTATGGATGTGAAAATAAAACGAAATGGTCCCAGATAGGAAAGAGATATTTTTAGAAAAGAGACTTATTCAGGACTCCTTCTTAATATCTTCTCAAATCACCCATGTGGAATGAAAATAGGCATTCTAAAATCCATGCTATTAAGGAGTCTTAGAATATTGGATGTAAAAAATAGTGAAATGGAAATGAGGAGATTAAGGGAAATATTCGAATTAAACGGCTATCCGTCAAATATAATAGACAGATTATTAAATGAGATGTTGCTGATAATTAATGATAATATAATAAACAAAGTAAAGAGGGAAACAGAACTGGATAAGCACAAAATTATGGTATTACCTTGTAGAAGTCTTTGCAGTTATTATAATAGGTTTTGCGCGGTAGCTGTTTATTTATTAATAATATCCTACTCCTACTTTTAATGGTGGTTCCTATCACCACCCGTTCCATGATCAGTCCCTGACCTTTTTCCGAAGGGTGAAGTAAGAAGACTCATACATGTTATCAGACATTTATTGAATTTTACGTTGCAATGCATGAATCAATTCACAGTTAATCCAAAAACTCCATGCTCTAGACGGTAAAAAGATAATATACGGTCAACACAATTAAATGTCTTCTGCACAAGTAATCACTAGAAACACAATCGGCTGAATCATGATCAATTCAGGTAAATGATTGAAGAAGTACGATGATATAAAACCAGACTGATTAGCAATTTAGTTTGAAGTTACTAATAATGGATGAGGAGAAACACAATAAATATTGTCACTGATAATTGAAGGATAGCAATCGTGTAAAAACTGTCATGATTAAGCACTACAACTAATACTTCCACTATTCGCTAGGTTTTGAATGATAAAATATGGAGTTCGGATAATAGATTTGTGAAACACCTGAATTCTGGATAATTATAATCGTGATCGAACTGTCAAGTTGTGTAAAATGTGGATAATGCACGTGAAGTCAATAAATCCATTGTTTGAACACAGAGGTATTAAAATCCACCGCATGCTACCTGCATATTGCGCGTGGGTGTGTAACGACACAAATAAATGGCCGACATATTGCGTAAATTAAATTAAATTTTATTTACGTTGCACCAATGAGAAAAAAGCGAAACTTGCCGTTTTAACCAATAGTGTGCAAGTAGGCATGGCATGCTATTTAAGCACGGCAATTTACCATGCAAGTCAGAGATGTGGCATTTGCATTCTACCTTGCGTCACGCGTGTGCGTTCTGTCGGCTGTGAATACCTACGCTGGTGATTTGATAGTTTCACCAACAATTGGCTACATCCGTGACTCATCTTGTTGCGGTATAACCAGCGAGACGAGCCAATTAATTGCAGAACCTGAACGACGTTATCCACATCGTGATTACAGCTCTACAACGGGAGCGACAACTCAACCAGAGTCCACCCAAGGCTCTAGGACATCTTCACACTCTGAATAATTCAGGAGAACGCACGACCAGGCCCTCTTAAGGGCCCTCCTATCAGTAACAAATCTCTATTCAGAGCACCTTAACCGAGTTTGTAACGTCGTACGGCATTTACTTGAAGCCGGGGCGTTTACAGGTGTCTATATTTATTAAACAAAACCCTATTAATTACAATTAAATTTGCAGTTCAAGAAATCTCAATTAAAAATGCTTGAAACTAACAGAGATTGTTGCTAAAATCACAGTTAAGAGAAAGTATATGTAAAATCAGAGTTAAACTATTTGACCTTAAGGAGAACTGTATTTGTCAAAATTGACATTCTTTGGGTTGTAACAAGGAGCCGCGTGTTGCAACCTGATTCAAAATTATGCATAAAAATAAGAATAATAAATAAAGCGTAGAACCCCTCGAGACATCAGGAGTATATGTGATACATTGCAAAGATTGTAATCGCAGGTATATACGCGAAACCATGCGACCAATAAAGGTTTGTAGAGGGGAACACAAGACGGCCTGTAAATATGGGCACATTCAAAGATCAGACCTAGCTAGTCATTCGAAGGAAACGGGGCATGAAAAAGACTGGGAGGGATGTAAACGCATCGCGTTATGCAACCGCAACAGATTAACTAGACTAATAAGAGAGTCGATTGAAATAAAATCACTGAAAGATGTAGTGAATGAAAAATCGGTAGAAAAATCCTTAGGCCCGCGCAACCAATGTTCGTCTAACAATTTTTTTTAAATTTAATTGCGGGGTGCCAGCCTAATATTTTCCAATGCCGCGTTTTGCGTGCGCGGGTAGTACTTTGCAAGGACAGTTTCCAAAGATCCGATTGATCACAATTTCCAATTTCGTTTTGTCTTCGATCGGGCTGAGTTTGTATTCGTCCCAATAGAAATGCGGTTCTATCACATCTTTGTTTACTGGCAACGTTTCGGAAAGTATGTCCCTTTCCATCTTCAGGTCAATTTATAAACTTATATACACAGCACAATACTCATAATAGAAGATTTAAGCAAATGTGGTAACCTCGTTTAAAAACCGTATTATGTTTTTATACGTATTGATATGTATTTTATATATTGATATAA
>JAQBSW010006548.1:0-47695 GCA_029291075.1 Eudiplozoon nipponicum | reverse complement strand
CAATCAAATTAGCACATTCGCATGTAATAATATTTTAATATGTATGTGCATATGGTTGTGTTTGTGTGAGTAATAGTTCATGAAAAAAATTGATGAATTAATTGAACTTGTAAAAATGCTGTCATTAAGGATATTCAGATGATCGAATAAAAAATCTATTCCCATTCTTTAAATCATGTTTCCGTGCTTGAAGTAAACATCAATCCTACTGTACTTAACCAGTCATCCAACAACATAGGAAAACTGGCGTCAGTTACACGCATGCTATGGTGTTCGACAACTAGATAAACACAATGGGATTGGTGTTTATCTCAATTTCGCAAACTTGATTTGAATAATTATTACCACCATCAGCGCAAGCATTTATTGTTTAATCTATACCGATGTTACCTAAATTTGATTTTCTTCTATTGATGCGAATTTAGCGTGAATAATTTCTACCATCACCAAGACGACCCTTGCTTGCGTAGCTAATTCCTCACACTCAATTGGCATATGTAATATTGCCCGAGGTATTGCGACATAATTTAATCATAATGAAATAATCATTGATCGCGCGGGTTGTGATAATAATTCCATAAATAAAAATTGAGAGCTTGGGATAAAGATCAACCTTATCGCATCTAACCAGTTGTACAATATAGCTGATAGTAATTTTTCTATGTTTTGTGACAGATTAGATGCTATAGGACGGACAGTTGCCATAAAAAAATGTATGTTAATGTATATAGTCTTTCAATTAATTAAGGCTGCATTGCTTTTTTTGTTCTTTATACCTCAAGACAGTGGTTGAAAACACCTTACGGAGTAAAACTAGCTAGACAGTGGGATGCTAAACACCTTGTAGTGTAAAAATTGAAGACAGTGGACAAAAACTTGTTGGAAACAACAAGTGTCAGGTAACTTTATGTTCCTGCTTTAATAACAACACACCAAGCGATTGAAGCCTATTAGACTGAGGGGTTCTCGCTCGAATGTAAACTGATTATGAAAGTCAATGCTGTTAAAACCTTTAAGAATTTCATTTGTTTCTACATCCTCATTTTTAATGAATGAAAAAGTCTTTTTTGACGGTATTGTGTATATCTGTTTTGTAATAAGTTTATGCTTATATACACGATTTATTTCTCAGCCTAAGTCACAAATACACAAGAATACCTGAACTAAAATTTATACACAAATTTTAGTAAGTGGGAAGCCTTTGACTTTTTGAGAAATACATCAATACAATTAGCTTAAATTCAAATAAGGAAAGGCCCGAAAAATAAGAAGGGTTTATTTTCGATTTATCGAAAACGACCAATTTCCCCGAATATTTAAAAAAACCCACAATATTTCACAACTAAGCTTTGAAACATGCAAATATGAAAATGTTTGCGGTTGACAAAGAATGAAAATAAAATACAGAACCTGTTAATTGTCAATTTAACAATAATTGATTGCGCGAGTGGTGGTAATAATTATTTAAATCAAGTTTTCGAGCTTGAAGTAAACACCAATCCCATTGTATTTAACCAGTCGTCGAACAACATAACAAAACTACCGCCAGCCGCAACGCACTGACGCGTTTCGACCTTCCATGATCATCATCAGAGTACGACGGCAAACTGACTATCGAGGATCAAACCGCATTGAATATATACGGAAATCAAATTAAGATATGCGGCTCTCACCTCTAGCAGTCTCGCATACATTGAACTTGACTGGAAATGTCGGCTGCACAATTTCTATGCAGTCACGACCATTAACTGTTTGCAACTTTCGCCACAAATAAATATATAGGCGATACAATTAAACAATAATTGATTGCGCAGGTGGTGGTAACAACGGCTGGCGGTAGTTTTGTTATGTTGTTCGACGACTGGCAAAATACAATGGGATTGGTGTTTACTTCAAGCTCGCAAACTTGATTTAAAAAAAGAAAGAAATTGAGTTAATGTCGCGATTAGTTTGTACTTCTTGAATATTGTCTTGGTGAGGTTTCACTTTCTAAAATAACGATGTTTAAGAATTTGGCTATATGGAATGGAAAATTTTAACGTTACAAATGTTCAAAATCTGCATCGACTTGTCAGCAATCAATAAGCATTTAATTTTGACTTGTTGACTGATAAAATGATAACATTTGACCCATTCAACATGTGGTTATTGCGAGTAATTAGCTGTGACTTGACTGACAGCACAGATTACCGAATAAAAGCTTACAAGAACGTGCTAATTTGCAATGAATCAGTAACCATATCATGATTTAGTGACTTCCCGATTGCAAGGTTTACAATCGTTTTTGCCATTTTAGGCACATAGTTGCTTGCTTTTTGGTTTATGAATGTCAATTTTGAATTAATTGAATGTATTTTTATTACGTAACTTGCTGTTGCGGGCTAATTGATAGCACTTGTAGGTGGGTAAAGTCTTGATTCCTTTACAATTTCATAGAGAAGAGATTGTGTTACCACTTGATTGATGGGTTCGCACTTGTCCCGTCACTCTGAAGCCGTCAACAGTTAATGTTTATGAAATTGTACGTGAACCAAAATTTTTCCGAATTTTTTCCAAATTTTTGAGTCTTCATTTCCGTTTCCATCTTCAGGGTTGACACCAAACTCACAGAAGTTCGTTTTGCTATACTGTGCAAACAAAAAAATACAATGGGATTGGCGTTTGTCTCACGCTCACAAACTTGATTTAGGGGATTGTTATCCTCATCCGTACAATCAGTGAATGTTTAATGACATATAGATGGTTTATCTAAGAGTGAATTTTTGAGGGGAATTCTTTATAATCTGCGTAGAAAATCAACAAGCGGGTGGAAGCGAGAGAGAGAGAGAGAGAGAGAGAGAGAGAGCGGTGCGTGAATTAATCTTATATGTTGCCCTTGGTGACAATATGATTGTCATGGATTTCAAATGGAGTTTTGACACGTTTACAATTTAATGCATTTTGCTGTGAAATGCAATGAAGCATATTCGTGAAAATCATGTCAAGTCATACGAAATCATAGATGGGAAAGCTCTGTATTCGCCTAAAAGCTTAATCTTTCGTTTGTCTAACTTTCACCAACCTTATTTTATGTTGCCCCGCCTTAAAATTTAAGTACAACATGATGTCGCTAAGACAAGTTATACTATTTCTGGTTGCATGGTAAAGTAATTGGTAGAAGAATGCAAAAAGAACATATTTCATTGCAAGTCACAAATAATATGAAACAACTATAGATAGATAAATAAAAAGTTAAATAGATAGCCATATGAATGCAATCTAGCAAAAAGCCATTCACTCAAAGAAACATACAATATAGATATATATAAATGTAAGGAGAATACATATTATATATATATATCAAGTTCTATATAAAACATTAGTTTAATTGCGTATTATATGAAAAGGTAAACATTATGTGTATAAAGAGATAGATAGATTTTCCGATGTAATTATACATTTTCATAATATGTAAGGCTAGATATCTATGTGAATATTAAGATGGATTTAAGCATACAAATAAAGATATGGAAGCAAAGGGCAGCTGGAAAGATTTGAAGTATCATATATATATATATATATATATATATATATATATATATATATATATATATATATATATATATAGATGAATGGATTTAGGTATTGATTTTCAGGTAGATTATTGGGCAGATTGATGCTGGTAGTATGTTTATTCAAAATTTCAGTAAACAAAATGATAGCCCAAATTCTGAACTACAGTCTAACATTAATAAATGTGGCATTTTTACGAATTATATATTGATAAACTGTTTTTTTTATAGACAACTACAATAGTAAGTACGAATTCAAGTGGAACGGAGGCATCTTTCATTATTTATAATATTTAAAGATAGATTTTGATTTATGTGTGGATTTATAATGTGAAACTATCTAGTTTATGTATTAATTTCAAATAGCATGGCTCATATTTTAAACTAATTTGTAGCTTATTTACACCAAATTCATTTCATAATTGAATTTAAAAAATATCCACTCGTTTTGTCATAAATCGCATGTTGCTGTTTTGCTTGATGAGTAATTTTGTTGCCGCGATTCGTCTTTTCCACTATGTAGTGTTGCCTAGCTAATTTGTACACTTCAGTGACACTGTAGCTGGAAGCCCTCTAGTGATTTGGGTTCACACGGGTGAGTGAACTATGCATCGGTTAGTAAAAATGTATTGGAATGATGCTTATTTGGCGCAAGCAAAGTAAATTTACCTTACACGTATCATTATTTGCACCCTCCATCCTCGCTTTTGCATCAGTCAGCAACCGGTAAGACATAAATGTTCAATTTGATTTACATCCTCAAAATTGATTAAAGATTGCGTATTTGACAAAAATGAACAAAACCTTTCACAATACAAATTTTACACACCGGCTGATTAATTTACTGAGATGAGTGAATAAGTCCAGCCGCTATTCGTAAAGTTCATACCTCAGGAAATCTTATTAGGAAAGTCCATCCTTCCACTAGACTATAACTTCTGCCCTATGGGGCGGATATCCGTAATTTATCAGTAGCCAACCAATTATAATTATTTGTTTCCATCTATTTGACCAAGGGTTCCAACCAAGTAATTTAGCTTTTAGCGAATTTGGCATTCTAGCCTTGTCATTGGTTCGATTCCAATTCTCATTTCCTTCTACTAACGAATAAGTGCGCAATAAACATGAAACCATTGACTAGTGTAGGAATCGCCGTTCAATCAGAGCATCGCTGTTTAAAGAGAATAGATCAACTCCAATGAAATGCAGTCTACATTGTAGAACGATGGAGAAACGGACAAATGCTTTCTTTAGTGAAGACCTGACATCAGCGAATGTAAGTGATTACTACACAGCTCTAGCTTAGATGGTCTAAAGTGGTCATCTTTTTAAACGGTCTATTATGCTTCAGGCAAATTTACCGAACATTAATTATAATAAAATGGTTTTAGCGACTTAGGTGATTATTCGGTGAGTTACAATTTTTTGACTCATTGCAACCTTTTAATATTTTGTACCTCAAATTGACGGTGCGTAGGCGCAGAGCATATAATTTCAGAAATACAAATTTATTAATCATTATTCCTCGCCCTTCTTTATATATTTTTACGCACAAATATGCTATTCCAGTGGAAAGCGGGAAAAAGAAATATGGAGATGAATGGAGTATACTGCACGCTGCTTTCATTATCACGATGTCTTTAATCACGATATATTTAGGTGAAAGAGTCAGGATAACAGAGATTTGTGTTAATTCCAATAATATGTAAGCCTGTAATAGTGAAAAGCAACATCATATGAATAGATTTCAACGCTAACTCCTCACACTATAGGATACTGGACAATATGGTTATGTGTGTTAGTAACCGATACCAACATTATTTTACCGAAAAGGTACATGGTACTAACACTATGGTTTCCTAGTCGGTAAATGGTACCAACATGATGAATAACAATGTCGGCTATAGTTCACCGAAATTACAACTATTTCTGAACAAACAGTATTTAACTGTAATATATTGAATTTAATGATGTCATGCTTACCGCGAAATGTGATAACTAATACCTATCAAGGCCATAGTGTATGGATTTACTGGAGAAACAGGGGTTCAGAAATAGTTGATATCAGTTATCACATTTCGCGGTAAGCATGATATCATTAAATTCAATATATAACAGCTAAATACTGTTTGTTCAGAAATAGTGGTAATTCCCAATTTCGATGAACTATAGCATACATTGATATTCATCATGTTGGTAGGAAGGTACCGACTAGAAAACCATAGTATTAGTACCATGTACCTTTTCGGTACTATAACGTTGGTATCAGTTACTATCACAATAGCCATGGTGTTAGTATCCTTTACAGACTCGGTATATATATTATATAGAGTATGTTAGCGTTGAAGTCGCATTGTCGAGATTTTATATAATGTTAGCTTCACAAACGCAGATTTACACATACGTCTAGGAGATTTTATCGTCCTATTATCCCTATTATCACCCAAATATATAGTGGTTAAAGGGCGTAATACCGGCTCCTACTGATGAGTCGCCAGTAAGCACGAAACGAATTTGCATGAGATTATACTTTCCGTTCATGCTGTCTTTTGTTTTTCCTTCTGGTCACAACTGAACTATTTTGCTACTAGGTTCGCAACACCTAATACATACTTGCATATATATTAGTTCTCCGCAACAAACAGTATTTAACATTAAATACGTTAGTGGTAAAAAACAAATAATTACCTCAATTTTGTGCACAAGAAAAAAACGCCAATCCCCTTTTCATCCAGTGGACCGGTTTCGTCCTAATTGGTAACTCATCACGTACTGTCCAGAATTTGCCGCGGACACGGCACGTCTGCTTCGAAATCTGGTGCTCTAACCACTGAGACACCCTGCCGCATGCTGCATACAATTTTCTATTAAATACTAGGTAATCTTTCTTAGTAAACCTTTCCTTTAAATGGAGCCGACATGCCCACGTCTGGGCCCTTTATCCTGCAAATTCTGTACAGTACTTGAAGAATTTCCAAGAAGGTCGAAATCAGTCTACTGGCTTAATTGCCTTTGCTACCTTGTACAATGCTTAGTTTATACTAACAAATGTATGTTTATATATATATATATATATATATATATATATATATATATATATATATAGTACATATTTATTATTAATTCCTTGAATAATCTGGTTCATATTTATTGTGGTTAAGGAGACTAAATTCTTTTGTGTGCTATCAATAACAAAAATAAATTATTACAATTATAATTGTCACTGGTCACCATTTCAATCAGTAGAAGAGAACTATTCTGATTTTAAACTTTGGTGGTTTAATGGTCGTGTGAGTGCTTTATAGTTAATGACGTGCTGACTTGTGAAGATGTCTGAGTTGGCATGCTTCAGATCGGGTTACCCCATTGTCCATGGAATGAATTTTTACCAAGCTCTCACATTCTTGCAAGAACAAAAAAAATCTATTCGAATTTTTCTCTAATTTCATATTGTTCAAGAGTTGAGTTGCGGCCTCGTTGATGACAATCCAGAATGTGTAGACAACAGTTTTAATCATTCTTCAAAAACAGTGCAATTTTACGCGTTGTTGGTTACGAAAATGATGTTGTCCGACATCTTTGTCCACTTCAATTAGTTTTCACTCCGATTGAACATTTTTCGATGGTCATTCAACGGATAGTCGGGTTTTCGGCCGTAAACTAGATTATTGTTGCTGAATTTGGTGATTCGTGGCTACTCGAAGGCAATTTAAATTTTATGGAAATTTTATGGCTTTAGGTCAGATTTTTGTTGTTTTATCGAAAGGTATTAGAGTTTCTTTATGCATAAATGTGAAATTTGTAAACTACCTGTGTTTTTCTCCTTTTTAAAATAAGCCCCAAGTGTGCTGGTTGATAGGTCAATTCGATCAATTTGAGTGCTTAATGCTGGTGGAGCACGTTGGTCAATTGCATTCATATACAATCATTTTACGATCTATCGCACATATATGTTCATTAATGGATTGTGACAGATCACGGAGAGTTGGCAATTGATTTTCGGTGTCTAGCGCCATGAATCCCTAGATTGTTGAAATTGATGTAATCTGGGATGTAATTTGGGAAATTTACCTTCATAATATGGCTTAGCGGCCGAGCGATTTTCAGGGCTGAAAGGCAATCTCTTAATGGTGTGTTTTAGAAAATACTTAAGTAGTTATCTTCTTTAAAACCAATCGGATGTGGCCTGATGTTGACTTTCATGGCTCACACGAGTGTAGTCATTTATTTAAAATCTTTCCTCTGGTCGCTAATTCTTTCCTGGATCTTACATTCAGATCAGAAATTCCTGTTTGTTTTTTGAGGTTATTTTTCAATTTTCACCCGAAAAATTGTAGCAACTCGCTCTTGTAGAAAATGCGTTTTCATATGAAAGTGGACGGTGCCAGATCAACACTCTCATCTCGAGTGAGTTAGATGTCAAAGGAGAAAATTTTAATTTCTTTATCGGTTTTGTTGCTTTTTTCAGTGACTCAACATGGTCTACTATTTCGTGAATGAACAACAGTAGAAGATCCACAGTATCAGCCTGTGGAGGATCACTGCAGCTTCTGTTTCGGGGCGTATTTTTTAATTGGGCACATTGACAATTTAACAAATTTATCAGTTTTACAATAGGGAAAACCTGTAAACTTATTCTACATATAAGAAGCTATTTTTCTTAAACAACAAGCACCCAGCTTAAATTTACAATAAAACAATCAATGTTTGCGCAGATGATGGTAAAATTTCTTTAAATCAACTTTGCAAGCTCGAAGTAAATACCAATCCCATTTTATTTAACCAGTCCTCGAACAACTTAGCAAAATTACCACCAGTCGCACGCACTGACGCGTTTCGACCTTCCATGATCAGCATCAGATGACGACGGAAAACTGACTAGCGAGAACCGAAACGCAATGCATTTAGATGGAAACAAAATTAGATACGTGCCTTTCACCTCCAGTGGTCTCGCATACGCCTGGTGAAAATTCAATCATGAATAAAAACGAGATCTCACGCTTTACTTAGCTACACAGTGAAAATCACTGCAAACTACACACAAATATCCCCTTCTCTCTCTCTCACACACACACACACAAAGACTACGCTTTATTTAAAAAAACGGTTGTGCGGTTACGGAATGTAAATAGAAACAAACTGGTTATTACTCCCTAAATCACATAGAAACCAATGATATTTATAACTAAATAAGTGCATTTGTAAAATATTCACGAAATAAATTGGCCCATTTATCCTCAATAAACCTTCTCTCGTATATTCAATTGCTTTTATATATATATATATATATATATATATATATATATATATATATATATATATATAATAATAATTTATTTATCTACTTTATTTAATTTTGCTCACATAATTATTTACAAGTATTTCTATCATATCTTACGTAAATTGTTTTTATTATGTTGCAGCTACCAATATCGGTATCAGCAACTCAGGGACCACCCACCATTTGGCATACGGTCATGTTCAAGTGTCTGAGTGTTTTAAATACTACATAAAATAAACAAATCTTAGTGTGTATGCGCAATTTAATAAGTGTTTACACGTATCCTTGTCATATTGTACAGTCAGGAGCTCACTGAAACCCGTGAAAATGGTGATAATATCAGTAAAAACATAATTAAAATGTGCTTCTGCTTTTCACGCATCTTCCTGCAAAATATGCTGGCTCAACGTCTGGTTCACTGATATGACCAATCAGCCCTTCCGCCAGTCACCATTCACAAAAGCACACCTGCACTCTTCAAATCACGAAGACACTTGCATAATCGCCCACATCACCATTCAATCATTCAGTGGTATGTTAATTCATTCGACAATTCAATCGTTCGCAACAAAATTCATGCCCACGTATGCATTCAAGCAGCAAAATGATTAGTCGGTCTCCTTGACATACATTAACTGTATTAAATTTATCCATGCATTCGCTCTATCTCGTTAATTTAATCTCATTTATTTGAGGCCATTTGGCACTTTCGGTGGAACATTTAGCAAGCAAAGGCCACGTAATGCAAAACTACTATTTATTCTCCGCTAGGCCTGCCACAATCACTTGACTGAAATGCAGTCTTCTATACAAACATGTTTAATTTTCTGTATTGATCTTGTATACACAATTTTTCATTACTATTTCAAAAATAATCAATGATGTTATTATACTCAAAATAATTACCACAAAACGTGTTCGTTAAACAGGTATTGCTTGCGTGGTGGATGATAGCATTTATTAAATTAAGATTAAGGGAGTTTGGTATGAACACTAATACTGTAATATATATATATATAGTATATATATATATATATATATATATATATATATATATATATATGGGTGTGTGTGTTTATGTGTGATTGTATGTGTGTATCGGTAAGATTAATGAAAAACTGTAAGTTAGAGCATAACCTAAACTGGCAAATAGTGAGCAGCAGTGTTGGAGCAGCGTATAGAGTCCCAGACTGATTCAATTGTCCCCCGATCCTAGCCCCATTCATGGAAAATTCTTGAAAGTACATGTCCTGTTCCAAATAAGAACGAAAAGGCTTACTGTATGAATTGACCTTGTTACTTTATGCAATGCCAGTTTATACTGTTATATATATATATATATATATATATATATATATATATATATATATATATATATAACGCATATAATGCTGCTTTTCCCTGAGTGACGGAATGGACCGTGTACTACATTCGTGTCAACAGAAGGCCCACTTCACTCAACATATTGCACGTGCGCATTCATATTTATTTTGATAATATTCACTTGTACGTAAGTGCGAATGCATGTCCATTCCAAGTGAATGATTGCACATCCATGGAATTCGTTATATAAACACGCTTAGCTACCTGTTGTTTATTCTAATTCTGGCAACGATGGAGTGGATCCATATAATTACGTTACCGTTTTCACGTGGTTATATTTTTAAAAATAGATTAAAGTAATATTTGCTCGCTGGCTGGCATAACTATAAATTTATTCCTCTCCTTGGATTTAATCCTGTCGCCAACTTATGAATTGATTTATCCCTACGCTCAAATATCAAACTCTTTTCACCACCTGCTAATTGCTGCAGTCGGTGACACTTAATCATGTGCCGTGTCGTCGTATAGTGAATCATCAAGACACCAATTTAATTGTAAAAGTTCCAGATGCCCAGTAAACAACGGCTATTCTTTTACTTTCCTCCGTCCGATGTTCCACTATAAAGTGATTTCGGCAGAACTGAACAGTTTGCAAACAGTCCTTTGCGCCATTTATCTGCTCATTTATCGAACTAACCCTATCTGGCAGGCGAAGCTTCGACTCTTCTCGTATTTGCAAATGGTTGAGAAATGGGCCTGGCAATAATTTGGATTCTGTAAGCTTGATTTGAATAATTTCACAATTAATGAATTAATTAATATACCACTTAGGTTCAACTAAACTTTCAAACACTGTGTCCAGGATTACAATTAACTAGCCTGTTCATCATACAGCCTAGTTGTGATTTTATTTTATTGATTCAAATATGTTTACAACAACAGGTCTATTTATGTCTGTTGCTAAAATATTTTGTTTGAACAATCATTAATTGCGCGGGTGGTGATAACAATACTTTAAATCAAGTTTGTAAGCTATCTTGTTCGACTGGTTGAATACAGTGGGATTGGTATTTATTTCAAGCTCGCAAACTTGCTTTAAAGAATTGTGCGATCAATGAATGTTGCATTGTATAGCTTATAATAATGTGGCGAAAGCTGAAAATAGTTAATTTTTGTGACTGCATAGAAATAATGCGGCCGACATTTCCAGTCAAGTTCATTGTTTGAAAGACTACGAATTGCATATCTAATTTTGCTTTTCATATATATGCATTGCGGTTTTATTCTCGCTAGTCAGTTTGCCAGTCGTACTGTGATGATGATCATGGAAGGTCGAAACGCGTCAGTGCGTGCGACTGATGGTAATCTATCAATGTTGCTTGAATGAAGATTGCTTTTGCGAATCTGGACTAATTAAAATTACCTGATCTGCGTTTTGACTAACGCAGCTTTCATTGTTCCAGTAGCTTTCTTTTTCTAAAATATTTCGGCTAAACTTACCGATAGCCTTCAGCAGTTGCAATATACCTCACAAGTTTATCAAACGAAACTAATGAAGCAAGCTGCGTTAGTCAAAACGCAGATCATTTAATCTTGCAATGTCGTTTGACTGTTTAAATAAATATTTTATTATTCTATATATTAATTAATATTTTGACTTTCACCAAAATTGAAGCCAACATGATTTCTGTGCTTTTGTTGAACATATTACTCAACTTCTGCTTTTCTTTAAACGAACGGCGGTGATAACTATTACTATAATCAAGGTTGCAATATTGATATAAGCGCCAGGCCCATTAATTACTTACATATGTCAGTATAAAATAAGAATTGTATAGTGCAGAAGAGGCAATTCATCCAGTAGACCGGTTTCGTCCTTATTGGGAACTTATCGCGTACTAGCCTGAATTTGCCGCGGACAGGGCTCGAACCTGGGCAAGTGTGCTTCGAAATCTGGTGTTCTAACCACTGAACCACCCTGCCGCATTTTGCTTTTCTCAGCTTGGGATCAAAATAATTGCTATGAATTATAAGTTTAGCTAATGAAGCTTAATAAATTAATTAATCATAACCAATTTTCAAGCATATTAAGACGTTTATTTGAATTGTGTTTGTGTTTGTGTATTCGGTAGTCTGATGAACCTGGTACGACTGAACATGAATATTTTGCAAACAAAGTCGTTAATTATTTTTAATGTGATTGTGATTTTAAAACTATTGGTAATAACTTTTTAAATGTATTAGTTTGGGCTCGAATCACTTTGCATACGAACGACATAAATCGTTTGTATGCGAATTCTGAAGGTGTCATTTTTCAGTGTCACTATAATTTCAGTTTTCATATATATATATATATATATATATATATATATATATATATATATATATATATATATATATATATATTACACACCACTGGACTAATACTGATTGCAGACTGAATGTGTGACAAGGAGGCATTAATTTTTTCTCGTATGTGCAACAAAGTCGCCATCACTCAATTCTTGGTTAAGAGCTCGTTGTCTGAAATAAAATTTCAGATAATCTCCATCTGTTCGATTCAATAATTTGTGCGTGAATACGTGTCCATTCTGATGGGTGAAATGATTACTCTTGTTCTAAGTTGCGTAATTCGAAACCCATCAACCACCCCCACCCAAAGTAGCATAAATCAATAAATAGTTGATTAAACTCATTTTAAGGCTACCGTTTAGAAAGCTTAACTGTCTTACCATCGCTGACTGGAGTAGTCTTCTGTGCGTCTAAGGTTTGTGTTTATGCTCGAATACAATATTTCACACATGTAGAGACTTTCACTTAGCTACCTGATGAGAATCACTCAGGTGCCAGGATCACACTTACAAGACTAATAGAATATTCACAGATATAAAACCGATCGTGTTGACTATCTAATTTGTAATTCCCATCTTTCCTAACACACTACCTCAGGCTAACTTTCCTACGGCTCTCGGCTAGTTACTCCTCTGTTGTCACACTTGCAGATTCTATCCATCGCGTCAAAAATAGGGACTAGTTAAGGTAATTTAATTAAATTCAGTTTGTATGATAGCTCGTTGGCTCACTGAATTCCGTAGTGTACCTAGTCGAACGTGTAAATCTTCAAATAAATAACCAAGTTCTAAATGACTGAAGTCAGATTTGAGAACCTTTCCGTTGTTTCAAAAGTCATTTAATACATGTTATGCAAACTTAGCAAATTTAGCCAATTTGGGATGAAGAAAACAGTTTAATCTCAAAAGTAACTCTCAATTCAAAAGCCAAAAATTCAAAAAGCAATTAACAATATAATTAAACAATAATTGATTGCGCGGTTGGTGGTAACAATTCTTGAAATCAAGTTTGCGAGCTTGAATTAAACACAAATCAACTTTTATTTAACCAATCGTCGAACAATGCAACAAAACAAATCTTACGAGCGTAACGCACTGACGCGTTTCTGACCTTCCATGATCATCATCAGAGTACGACTTTATAAATTTAATTCATCGTGGATCAAACCGCATTGAATATATATGGAAATCAAATTTAGATATGTTATTCTCACCAGTTAGCCCGCTACATTGAACTTGACTGGAAAATGTCGGTCATTATACATATATAGGTAATACAATTTAAACAATAATTGATTGCGCGGGTGGTGGTAACAATTCTTTAAATCAAGTTGCGAGCTTGAAGTAAACACCAATCCCATTTATTTAACCAGTCGTCGAACAACATAACAAAACTACCGCCAGCCGCAACGCACTGACGCGTTTCGACCTTCCATGATCATCATCAGAGTACGACGGCAAACTGACTATCGAGGATCAAACCGCATTGAAAATATATGGAAATCAAATTTAGATATGCGGCTCTCACCTCTAGCAGTCTCGCATACATTGAACTTGACTGGAAATGTCGGCTGCACAATTTCTATGCAGTCACGAACATTAACTGTTTGCAGCTTTCACCACATATACATATATAGGCAATACAATTTAACAATAATTGTTTGCGCGGGTGGTGGTAACAATTCTTTGAAATCAAGTTTGCGAGCTTGAAGTAAACACCAATCCCATTGTATTTAACCAGTCGTCGAACAATTTGATATAAGTTGACTTTAATAGTTACTAAATACGCTTTATTTCCTTTTTTTATATTGAAAAGGAAACATTTGTATAGACACCGTTCTACACTCTGGTAGTGCTGACTGTGGTGTCAATATTATATTTCTTTGTTTCAAGTTACAATTCACCCATTAGAGAGCAGTGTTATCTTCATTAGTGAGAAGCGTCGGTATTGATTCGGACTGTCGCTACTCTCTGTGCCTGCTACAGAAAATATTGAAAAATAAAGCCTCAGTTCTTTTTAGTCGTCAAACATTAGTTGTCTGAAGAGACTGTAAACACTTTCTACATCTTCAAAAGAACGAGGAAGAACTGGGCTACCTGGGAAAATAATGTTGCTAATGAATAACTACTCAGAGCGGTTCATTTATGTCAACATCAGACCACATCAGATATATATATATATATATATATATATATATATATATAATTGAAGTTAAATGGAAGGATTTGGATTATATACTGTAAGTATAATCCAAACATTGTACAAGCATAAAAAATTCATCATGTGGTCGAGTTTCGTACGTATAGGAAACTCGTAAAGTATTTGCCAGAATTCGCAGAGATTTGGGCTCCAAACATGGTATAAACATGGCTTAGGATTCTTTCCCTCATCCACTGCACAACCACCGCCTTTCACTACACGTAATTTTCGGACATAATCCAACTAATTTTTCTTAGTCTTTCCTTCCGGTGGAACCTATTTGGCCTCTCTTAAGACCTGAAAATAGAAATTGTCACCCTCAATCGATTATTATAGAACTGACACCATGCCATCTGGAATTGTTATATTGAATTGATGTTTAATGGTGGGATTTTGATATATATATATATATATATATATATATATATATATATCTTAGTTTATTTAATATTTATATGTAACTCATTCATTATTTCTGTTTGCATTTTTTTACAAATATCTACGCCAAATCACATTTACAATTGATGTTAATATGCACCAAACAGGCAATGGCGACACCTATAGTGATGAAATCGTCTTTCAGTTATCACCTAATATAATGGGCTATAATGCAAGTCCGGCAATGCACTGTTTCTCACAAACCACAGAAAAGTCTGGCAGCGCAGACGGTGGCAAAACCAGGGCGAGTAGTCGCAATCAATTTGAAGACAAGCAGCTGGGACTTGTGCAAACAAACAACTGTTGGAGGACGGGAGGAATAAACGAGTTAACAGTGAACTCAAAATCCACTTATACGGGCGCGTCAGCATCTTCCTCGAGCTTGGTCAATTTCGGAGTCGTCTGCCCTCCAGCCCCACAGAATAGTCAGCCAGCTTCCAGCAAACAATCTACGGTGTGTTTTAAATGTATTTCTCATAATCAAAGCCAATTTTAGCACTGAACATGTTCAGTTTTACGCATACTCTGTTGGCAATTAGTCCAACTACATTCTAAAAATCGACTTTATTTAAAACAAATATTAAAATCAAGTTTGTGTACTTGGGATCAGCACCAATATCATATTTTTCCAACAAGTCACAAAGCATAGTAAAACTAGCGTCAGTCTAACCTTTTGATTCACTTTGAGCTTTCATGGTCATGATCACAATAGATCGTCAAATCAACTTATGAAAATCACCACGAAATGTATCTATAATACAATGGAAAATCGGCAATTCAGCTCTGAATCCAGGAAATATTGCGTATTCATGCGCTTGACTTGGATGGCGGCTGCGCAATTTCTAAGCAAGCCACTATTATAACTATTTTTCAGATTTTGTCACATTCATCTTAGTTAATTAATTAAGCCATCATTGATTTTGTTGTTATATACCGTTTTTTAGCTTTCTGATTTATAAATATATAGATATACATATATATATATATATATATATATATATATATATATATATATATATATAAATCGCTAACACCACGTTTTGCTTGCATTTAACTTCTTTGTATATCTAGGCGGAAACCGACAATAAAATAAAATTCGACAAAACAGTGGAAACAAAATGGCCTCCTAGCTTCTTGTATTCTACGATCCCATCACTAAGAGGTCAACATAAATCTTCTAGCCCTAAGAAAGATTTTGATGAAACAGCCTATGATTCTTTAAACAACAGTCTGCTGCCAGACGTCATGGAATTGTTATCCAGAAAAACAGCCAATTCGAATCAGGAACAGAACTCGACATCCATCTCAGATGTGGGCACTCTTCTCAATACTACATACGCACTTCTCTCAGCTGGTGGCTTTCCTCTACCTTCCGGAATAAACGAGTGGGTTTTCTTATTTTATTCCCCATTGATCAACGAATAAATTTGTTAGAAAGGCATTTTCTCAAAATTATAAAAATAAACACGTTTGCGAAAATTTGATTATTTTAAATGCATTCAACTTTTTGGATTTATCTGCCAATTGTCCTTATTTTATTTACCTTTTATAATAAGTTTTATCATTGAAACCTTAGTATATTGTATAATTTCAAAATTATAAATGAAAATGTGAAAATCTCTATATCCTTTTCTTTCAATATTAACTAAATATTGCGTCAGATAGCAAAGGAAATTTATCAAGTATGCACACTTCGTACTTATTTGTAACTCTTCAAGAATTGTTCATAATTTAACACAATCGGGACTCGAACCTGGATATACTGGCTTCGGAGTCTGATACTCTATTCACTGTGTCCCCCGTGTCGCATTCTTCAAGCAATTAGAAGTAATATACCAACTGATGTTTATTGTTAATCTTTCCTTCAGGTTTAATACCTGAAGTTCTTACTAGCCATCTCACATCTGTCATTGTACAATATACACCAAACCACTTGGGAAATTCATAATCATTTGAAGTCAAATGTCAAATTTTGCTTATTTTGTAGATAACTTGAAATGGCACGTAGAATATGGCACGGTTAGCGCAGGGGATAGCATCAGAATCTGAATCAAGTTTGCCCCGGTTTACGTCTCGTCAACATCAAATTATGTACAGTACTTGAAGAGTCCTCAATCAGGACAATACCTGTCTACTGGATGAATTCTCATTGCTACCTGATCCAATGTGTAGTGTAGACTGACAAAATATATATAATCAAAATCCAGCCATTGTATTTCAAATCAATATATACATATATATATATATATATATATATATATATATAATTTCTATATCAGAAATTAATAAAATATATGGTTTCATTTATGCAGGTGGTTGTCTTGATTTAATCTGAAACAACGATTCTTCAAACTTATATTTTCCGTTGAGAGAAATTATCATATATGATTTCATGTGTTATGTATGACGAATACAATAACAAGTTAATTCAAACTGGATTGGAAAGATATAGTAAAGTCATGATGAACTCAGTGTTTAAGCTCATGAACACGTGTACACGTTTCGCATTTCCTAGCGACTCATCAATAAGGGCCTGCATTATGACTAAATCCAAAACATATTTGGCCACTAAATGTACGACAATTAGACTGTGCAATTCCATTGATTTTTGCACTGACCATCTGTTCCCATGGTCTTTTAGATTTCCCGATTTATTCTGAACCAAATTCTCCCAATTGCCCTGATTCTTTTACCAACGAATGGGTTCAGAATAATGACGAAGCAGATCTCGAAGTTGAAATGGATTTGCTACTTTATAAATTTCATTGGCTTTACTAACAGCATGGATGTGCTTCTAAGTTCATTTTAATATTATTAGAATCAAATATTCCATGTAAGTGCATTTCTTCTCATCATAACTAGCATAGACAAAATGTAGCACAAGGCATAAAATGCAAATTATCAACCAGAGCAGTTTTGTTCTTATTAAACGGTCGTCAGTAAATGCTGGAAATTCTGTGGCATTCGAGCCTTGAGTCCACAGCCGTTCAATTCTTCGCTTCGCCAAATGAGATGCAGAGTTGTTCCGCCTTTTACCATATTATTTTTTATAAGACTTTGCCTCTGTTGGCCCTCGAGAAAAACCTTTTTCAACTTTCCACCTGCGATCTACTATAGTAAAATTGTCACCTTTCTGCTTGAAACAGTAATATTGCATTAAATGAAAAGTGGCTTATATATTATATATATATATATATATATATATATATATATATATATATATATATATATATATATATATATATATATATATAAAGTACATAGCGTATTAAACGAACATTGGTTGCGCGGTACTATATAATTTTCTTGATGGGATCTATTATAAATGAAGATAAATTAGTGTAATAGTGAAAGTTTGCTTCCATTAACTTCATACAATTTGCGCGTGCCCAGGTTCGTATCCTGTCCGCGGCAAATTCTGGCCAGTACTTGATGAGTTCCCAATAAGGACGAAACCGTTCTACTGGATGAATTGCCTTTCTACACTATACAATTCTTAGTTTATACTGACATATGTAAGTAATTAATGGGTCCGGTGTTTATATCAAGACCGCAACCTTGATTATAATAATCATAGCGTATTCTAGCAAATGCAGTTCATCTACTAGATCGGTTCTGATTGGGAACTCTACTTTGATAGTTAGTTGTGCCGGTTAACTCGTAAAACTCATACTCCACACCTCGGAAACCACGAATTTTATGGAATTTTCAGTTTGATACGGTTGTACTGTCTTCTTAAATCTTTGAGTCAGATGAAAATGCGTCGTAATCTCTTTCAACCTAAAATTCTAACCATCCTGCCGCACGCTGTTATTATACGACTGGCACCATTTCGCCTGAGGAATCTTGCTCAAGTAAAGTATTAGACTATATTTATTTTATATTTGTACGAACGCTGATAAAGTAATCAATCAAGATTTACATCAAGCGATAGACATTTTTACATAAACTATAGCTCTCTTAAGACACCCTGCTTTATACCTCACACCATTTTCAGTTATATACTAACCAAAGTTTCTTAGTTAGCCTTTTCTTTAAGGGGAGCCAATATGGCATCTCTAGACCTCAGTGGTTAGAACACCAGATTCCGAAGCAGACGTGCCAAAGTTCGTGCCATGTCCGCGGCAAATTCTGTATAGTACATGATGAGTTCCCAATAAGGACGAAACCGGCCTACTCGATGAATTACCATTTCTACACTATACAATACTTAGTTTATACTGACAAATGTTTGTTCATTACAGGTCAGATGCTAAAATCAAAAAAGCAAACTTGATAAAAGTAATTGTTATCACCGCCCGCGCAACCAATTTTCGTTTAATTGGTAAGTGTTGAATGAATAGGTAGCTGATGGGGATTTACACTCTATTTATTGATTTCTGCCAAGAAAACGGCAACTAAAATTTGAGGAATAAAATTTTACTTGGTTTATGCAATAGATTAAAGCCAAAATAATTTGATAGGTTAAGATGATAGAGAAAATGAGACAATATAGTGAACAGCATAATGCAGTTAAAATGTGAGAAACATGTGAGAAAAATGAGCTTTTCTTCTGCGGGATACATGATAGCACTCGTAGGTCGGTAAAATCTTGCATTCTTTACATATCCAGGTGCTCAGATTTTTGGCCTTGATTGATGGGTTCTCACTTGTCCCATACTTTTGAAGACTTACATCAGCTGCTTATCTAAAAAATGACGCCATTTTCAGATAAGCAGTTGATGGAAGGCTTCAAAAGAAAGGGACAAGTGAGAACCCATCAATCAAGGCCAAAAATCTGAGCACCTGGATATGTAAAGAATGCAAGATTTTACCGATCTACAAGTGCTATCAATTGTCCCGCACAAGGAGAAAGCGGCCAGTGTAAAAACAAGAAGGACAGCACTTCGCAGCCCACATCAATATATAAACAAAATGAATTGTTGTCACCACCCGCACAATCATTGATAGCCTAATTCGCAGTAATTGTTGGGCATCCGTAGCAGACACACTGTACAATTAATTACGGAATATTCTCGTCTAATTTAATTATCACATAACCGTGAACTGGACGTCTTCAACGCTATGTACCTTTTGAAAGCTGGATTCATTTTTGAATACGTTACTCCAGTCAAAATGATCTATTTAATAGCAAAAAGTATACCTCCCGATCAAATCACTGCTTTGTCCAGACAGTCAGTGTTATGTCTAGCTGCCGTACCACATGGAACTACTTCCTGGCTTCTATTGTCGAGTTTTCAGCAAGCACGAATCACATATGGTAAAGGGATTACATCTGGAGACGCTGAACTTAGCACAAACTCTTCGTCCTAAATTAACTTACATGTTACTAGGTATGCTATGCCTAATGCCGAGACGCAATGTATACTCCAAAAAATGAGACTACCTTTAATTAGTTGTGAGGCATCTCGTGATTGCTATACGAAATATGTGGACCAGGTACGTATGCCAAAGTCAGCAATAATAATAGGCATTTTCTTATTGGCACATGCGTTTCGCTTTTAATGCCTCCCAGCCGGTAGAACACAGTGCAACCTCCAGCATGTATGTGTATCTTATCAGAATGAAAATCAGCAGAGCGTCGAGTAAGAGAGCGGAAGTGGTAAATTTTCACTGCTCGAAACAAAATAGTGCACATGCGCTAGTGCTTTGCCAAAACCGTTTCATATTTCATGGCAAATTAATGCCGCTTGATAAATTTCAACGTCCATTGGTCGTTTATATTGAAATAGTCAATAACTAACCTGTTTAGTTGCTTTCATTTTGCATTTGTTCAATATCCACACAGGTCCTACTCATCGATGAGTCAGAACGAAAAGATCTCATTTACCAGTAGACTGGCCAAACTCCTATTTCCTATGATGTTGAAACTAGGTATCCAAAGCTCAACTCAAAACCATGCTGGCAGTGATTGCAAAAGAAGCAGCACAGTTTACAGTAATGAAAATTTAGGTGAGTTGTGTGCTAATGGCGAAGCTGTTGGTGTTTATGGTGCTGCTGATAAGCATGAGAATCGAGACAGCTCATTCGTTGGTAAGCCAGAGTCGGCATACACTAATGGTTATAATCTATTAACGAATAGATCCAACGATGCAACAGTTAGCAGATTTTGTTCTCTTATAAACGGCTTCGATAAGAAATCTGGTCTTGGTATCGATAATGGATTTTGCGGTGGAAATAGCACCGGTAACATAAAGTGTTATGATAGCAAACGCGAGAAGAATGAACGAATAGATGATAATGATGATGATGTTGATGATGATGATGATGATGACGAACATGGATTTGAGGGTGACACCGATGAACTCCACGATGAACTTGACAGCATAAACTCGCATGGAAATTGTTCTACTGGTGGTGTGGCCTCCGACACGCTGAATCTTGCGAAGCGGAGGAAACGTCGAATTCTCTTCACAAAGTCTCAGACATACGAGTTGGAGCGACGTTTCCGAGATCAGCGCTATTTGTCGGCACCGGAACGCGAACGATTGGCAGAGTCTATAAATTTGACACCAACACAGGTAAATCTGCTTTTCTTACTCCAATGCAAATTGGCATGTGTTTATGGAAAATACTATATCCCCTCAGTTAATTAGACGTTTCAAAGTTAATAAAATTGTTTTAATTGCACAGACGGCGCACCTTGATAGAAAAGCTAATTTCCAATTGTCAAAGTCCACCGTTAATTACGCGTGATTGCCCTAACGTATTGAATGCAACATTCTTTTACTAAAAAAAAAACTAAAATAAAACTGTTAAGTAGGGAAATGAGGCCATCAAACGTCTGTTAATGTGAGATATTCAGTGAAATACATAAAAATTGCAATATATTCCTTAATTTAGGTGAAAATTTGGTTCCAAAATCATCGATACAAGATGAAACGTGCTCGTCAGGATGAAGAAGAAGCAACGTTAATATCTGCGTCCAGCACATCGCCGACAAAAAATACTAGCGCAGTTAATAATCGTATACCTTCGAGTGGTGATAACTTTGAAAAACAGATGATTCGACTGACGAAATCCATGCCGCCTGGTGCAAATAATACTTCCGCCGATAGTACCACAGTTAAATGCGCAACTTTTGTTTCTACAAGTAGTACTACTATTAGTAGTAGAATAAGTCACTTCAGTAGTACGATAAAAAGCAGTATTAATGCAATGCACGATCTTGGAGCACAATCAGCTGTAGTTCCATCCGCTGGCGCTCAACCCCTCTTTTGTCCATCGGCTACAGCTGCCTTCTCACCATGGACAAGTCCTGCTACCAGGAAGCGGATGTTCTTCAACGACTGCTCTATGGGAAAGCATCAATCACATATGGCCATTGGGTCGGACCTACCAAAGACTTGGCATCTGCTCCCTCGTGAAGAATCTGACAGAGGCCGTTTACATGGAGACACCGAATTGAAGACGCAAAAGACAGAAAATTTACCTACATCGTTTTCGAAAAACTTGTTGTCATCTTCCTGTTTCCCAACATCCTCTTCGTCAAAAAAGAAAAAGGAAAACAATGCAGATAGGCTTTGTAAGACAAGTAAGTGATTGATTTTTATTATTTTACGGTTTGAGACATGTGCAGTTATGCCGTTTGTTTAGAAGAAAATACCAAACATTTAATTATAAACTTTATAAAAATATCTAATGTTTTGGCAGGCCTAGTAGCATGTTCACTCCTGTGAAATCGGGATTGTTTATAATAGGTCAACACAAACAACGGATGTTATTTAAATGAGGCATATCGCTCAGACTAATTGACTAGCCATCAGCTGGAACAAACACTCGTCATTAATTTATTATACAGTCGGTCAATTAACGTGTATTTTCTTCTTTTTCTGAGTAACCAGTAAGAAAAATTGTTTATACCACTTTTATCCCAAAATGGGTTTGGTATGACCTCCTAGTCACTAATGAATTAGCCTGTTATTTAGTGCGACATACCAAGTATGCAAACATTAAAATCTTCATAGTGGAAAATTTGAAAAACAAATAAAAATTAGCATTATCTTTGAAAATGATATAAACATTATGATAAGAATTTGGCTTATCTATTCCACTGGAACAAATTTTTTTCTTATCGAAATGGTTATTACAGAAAACAGAAGATCAGTTTTACCTAACGCTCAGTGTTCTTTCAGGAATTTTGGTCGTCCTAATTTCAACAAAAGAAATCTACAGGTCGTTGAGTCAGATAATTTTATGTACTATGCAATGAAAGTTAGGAAACATTCAGACAGCTACATTGCCAGAATTAAAATCAAATTCAGACATCTTCACGCACAATCGGATTCAAAACGAGTGTCAAAACCAACCGTATTTATGAGACGAGATTGATTTCACACTTTGCATGTGAATACGAAAGAAAATCTAAAGGGTTTTAAATATGATTTATGATAGCGACACGTTTGGTAATTTCTGAAGTTTCGTCTATTTTGTGGACTATGTTTAGCCTTTGAAATATTATTATTTCTTTTAGTTCAAATCCAGATCACGGCAATTCTCGCAATCATTTGATGGAACCGGTAAAATTGGTGAACTGCTTTCTCTGATTTATGCTACACTTAGTTTATACTGACGACATAAATGTCATCAAGCCCTGTTTGTTTACTTTAATTATTTATCGCTCCACCTGTTTGCATGGAGTCTGTTCTATAATGATAGAACTGGGAGGGCTAGTTGAAAATTGATGTCGAAATCGATGTCAAATAGAATTCACACGAGGGCCAAAATGGTCAAATACCTAAGTTTGTAAATAATTGAAAATAGCATGCAATGCGCACTTGTGATGACATAATTGTTAAGATGGAAAAACTATAAAGCATGCCGTCTTTTTCGAAATGCGACTGCGGAAATTCTGGCAATTGTTTGATTAATTGCCAAAAAGGACGAGGACGACCTTTATGAATTGTGCTTGCTATCTTATGCAAGATTTTGTTTATACCGACGAAATGCATATCACCAAATCTTGCTTGTTTACTTTAATTCATCATCACCTCCGTCGATGGCATTGTGTCTGTTCTTTAATGACATCCCGGGGAGGACTAGTTGAATTTTTCTTCGAAAGCGATGCCAGATATGATCCACCTGAATGAATGAATGAATGAATGGCTTAAAAGATAAATTGGCATATAACTGAAAATTGCACGCAGTTTGCGTCTTTGTTGACGTATTAGATGAGCTGAAAAAAATGTAATCTGATTGGAATCCGGGCCGCGGCAATTATAGAAAATAGTTAATGAGATACAAATAAGAACGAAACTGGTCTGCTTCATGAAGCTCGTTTGCATTCTTATGGTATATTTAGTTAACTACACCTTATAATTATATATATATATATATATATATATACATATATATATATATATATATATATATATATATATATATATATATATATATATATACGCCTTTTAACAGTGGCCTAATGGTTTCTTTTTTTAACTAAATATTTATCAGTATTCACGATGCAAATATTTACAGAAAGTGCAGTTATAAACGTTAATTTAAGAAACGATGATTCAGTGCCACATATCTATGAAATTCATAATTATGTGTGGGGTATCAGTCCATAATTTATGCTTTGTTATTTGCCATTATGATTGCGCGGGTGGTAGTAACTACACTTTAAATCATTTTGCGAGCATAAAGTAAGCACCAATCCCTTTGTATTAAACCAGTCGTCGAACAATATTGTAAAACTACCGCCGGTCGCACGCACTGACGCGTTTCGACCTTCCATGATCATCTTCAGAGTACGATGGTGAACTGACGGGCGAGGATCAAACCACAATGCATACACACGGAAAGCAAAATTAGATATGCGCCACACACACACACACACACATATATATATATGGACAATACAATAAAACAATAATTGATTGCGCGGGTGGTGGTAACTACTCTTTAAATCGAGTTTGTGAACTTACAATCAACACTTATCCCATTGTATTTAACCATTCGCACAAGATATCAACATAAAGTCTACAACGAAAAGTCAATTCTTTCGTTAGAAACAGTCATTGGTAGAAGACATTAAAATATATATCTAATTTATTTATTCTGTATTCCGTATTTAACCGCCAGCTGCCAAATGCCTACTCTAACGGAAATCATTTTTTGTATTCGGCTGCCGGCAGTTTTACTATTTTGTACAATATGTTACATCATTGGCTCAGATTTTATTTGAATTACAAGAACGTGACCTAAATAATTTCCTACACTTCTGTTCTGTAATCTTCAATGAAATTATTTTTGACAAAAATCATTTTAGGCTTTGATGAAACGTCAGCCAGCCGTAACAGCACGTCACCCGTTGCACTACTGACAAACAGCGTGTACAACCCAATCAACACTTTGAACTTCTCTCAAGTTTCGAGACGTGCAGACTTTGCTCCGATTTCAGAAGGCAATTCTAGCAAATATTTCGAAACAGCTGCATCAAGATTAAGCAAATCACCAACGCCTAGTGTTGTTAATTTATCAACGTCTAGACTAAACACCTCATCGCAATGTTCTGAAGCTACCGATGAGTCATTACAGTCGAATCCGTTGTATTCCATTTTGGCCTCGTTCTATTCCAACAGCACCGAGGCTGCAAGACTACCACCTGCGTTGATGGGTCTTCTTGACTCAAGTGATTGGGCTAGACTGTACACCAGTTGCATCCCGCAGACAGACGTTTTGTCAAAACACCTAACTTCATCCTCGCACTCATCGTTATCCACCTTTTCTCCATCACAGCTGTCCTCATCGTCGACAAACCATTGTGGGCGTTCTAAAGTTCCCACTTCTGCTGTTGGGTATTCCAGTCTAGAATGTGAAAAGCAAGAGTTGGAATCTAAAGAACGACCGTCCATGTCATGGGCAATAGACTGGCAAAGCAGATGTCAAGCGTCACTTTCCATGTCTTATTTGCAACATCAGATTTCTCAGGATAAGTCGGACGCCATAACAACTATTTATGGTCAAAGGAACGACTCCATAATTGATTTAAATTCAATTAAGCAAAATGTGCTACAATCTGCCAATTCCTTTGTTAACGATCAGAGTGTTTTGTCAACTTGTTCCACTCATTCCATTGATATAATTGATGATAAAAGTCATCCGTATGCTGACAAGAATAACAGAACTCCAATACAAAACTCGCCTGAGCAAGATTCAACCTCTGAGTTGGGCTACATTCCATCCACAATACTGATGGCAGAACCAAACCAAAGAAACAAATTTAAAAATTCGCCCACCGGCAATGCTTGTCTTAGTGGTTTGATGACATTCTCCTAAACGTGTTAACTAAAATACTGCTGCTTAGGTGGTGGATATGTGTAAAATTGTTGTGTGAAACTGTTGCTATTTGATTATTACTTGATTTAAGATTTTTTAACTCAGCTGCATTTATCCCACCGGAGATTACATGTAAATTATTCTGATCGATCAGAGCATCTTCTCGGTTAAAGATATATGCTTGCATTTATTGGTCGATACTTTTTCATTTCTTGTTAATTGATGCCTCTGTTAATATCGAAATCAATATGCAAAAGAATTCACCAGCCCCATACCTTTTGTTTATTAGATTTCTTAAACACTGACTTTTGGTAGGGTGCTATATGAATAGATTCTTTTCTGACATCGATTTTATTGTTGAATAACAATTTCCCATCAATTTTTGACCATTCAATTTATATCTGTCAACACATTGCATCATAGAAAAGAGCTTAAAGATATACTTACTGATAACATACCAATCAACAGAACAGATGTCTCACAACCGCTTACTTACATGTGTGCTGCAACAGATAACGTGACCGTCTATTTCTAGTCGAAGCTTTCAATATACTGACGCATTGAAATGTGCTCCGCCAGCTCAAGGAAGCTCTTCGAATTTTTTATTTGCCATATTTGTCTGATTTGCTTCGTCGATGAACACTTTGTTTACTAGTGTGACTCTATCTCTAGGTGCATGAAGTCCTTCGTCCAGTGAAGCTTTAGGTTTATTTAATATTGTAGATGCTTTCAATATCTGAACACGACGTTCTCCGCCCCATGACTTCTTTAATATTTTCAATGGTTGGGAAGGGAACGTAGAATAAAACTTTTCCATTTCTTGCTGTTGTAATGCATGTCTAGTTGATTCTAAATCTCTTTTTGCCATATCATACAATATTTCTACCATTTAATGATGGTATTTACAAATTCAAACGTAATAATTCGTGATAATTTGGGCATTAATATTGACATTCAGTGTTACATTAGTCGTTTCAAAACGCAAAAATTCGAAGCCCTACAGGTAAACATCACAAGTTATGTAAGACATATTTTATTCATACTTGCCTGTTAAATTTGTACCGGTCACTATATTTGTCAAATAATCCTGATCTACTATTTTCTAGTTTACGGCGTCTTGGGATAATATTCATCACGGAACACATTATCTATAATATTGTTTTATTCATATATAAAAAATTACAATTAACAATGCACAGTATCGAAAAATAGTTCAAATTATTGATGTCATTTTTTGTAGATGTTTAACTTTTCTACTGGAACAAAATAAAAAGAAATTACGTTGAAAAACGGGTGTTTTATTTACACTAGTAAGATTTAATTTGAAAGAGGTAATATTCGAAAAACAATTAAAAACGCAAAATAATAATTCCGTACTTCATCGGGCATCGAAGATGATGAAAAGGGTCGACTTGTTTGCCGATTAGAGCAGCGCGGAAAGTTCACTACAGATGTCTAAATTTTGCAATTCTGCTTTATCTTCTTTCCGCTTATCTTATTCTCATTCTTAGTTTAAATACTCTTGTAGATAAAATGAACATGACGGCCTGCATAGAAATTGTGCAGTCGACATTTTCAGTTACTTACAATGTATACGAGAACACAAAACGTGAGAGACTCATATCTAAATTTGCTTTCCATATGTATGCGTCGCGATTTGATTCTCACTAATCAGTTTGCCATCGAGCTCTGATGACGATAATGGAAGGTCTAAACGCGTCAGTACATGTGACTGACGTTAGTTTTGCTTTGTTGTTCGAAGAATGGTTAAATACATCAAGCTCGAAAACTTCATTTTAAACATTTCTATCCCTACCCGCGCAATCAATAATTGCTGAAGTGTATTATCTATACTTGTGTATGGCGAAAACTGCAAGAATGTTAATGCTCGTGACTGCAGCTGATATTTCCATTCAAGTGAAATGTATACGAGACTACTGGAGGTGAGAGATACATATCTAATTTTTCTTTTCAAATGTAAGCATTTGGGATTGATCCTCGCTGATCGGTTTGCCGTCATGCTCTGATGATGATCATGGATGGTTGAAACGCGTCAGTACGTGTGACTGAAGGTAGTTTTGCCATGTAGTGCTACTGGTTAAAAAGAATGGGAGTGGTGTAAATTTACGAAATCACTGGGTTCTATGCCGTTTTGTCAAATATCAGAAATAGTGAAAATAAGGCACAAATATTCAAACCTAGGTTAGATTACCCAACTCTCTGAATTTAATGTGCAAACAAAGTTAAAGATCGCAAAGCAGGAAGCATTAGCTCGTATATTGGAAATGTTAGAAATTGACACATGCCATGCATCCAAAACAAGAATCAAAGATCCTACGATTATTTACCATAATCAAGGTTGCGAATATGATATAAACAACTGACCCATTAAGTACTTAAATTTTGTCAGTATAAACTAAGAATTGTATTGTGTAGAAAAGGCAATTCATCCAGTAGACCGGTTTCGTCCTAATTTGGAATTCAGCACGTTCTGGCCAGAATTTTCCGCGGACGAGGCCAGTATCTGATGAGTTCCCAATAAGTACGAAACCCGTCTACTAGATGAATTGCCTTTTCTACACTATACACATCCTAGTTTATACTGACAAAATTTAAATACTTAATGGATCAGGTGTTTATATCAAATTCGCAACCTTCATTACAGTAAATGTTATCACCGCCCGCGCAACCAATGTTCGATTAATTATCCTACGAGTATTGCGGAACTAAGTGAAACATCTTAATCAACGCGTTATTGGCTCAAGGCGGACGTTAAGATATGATTTTTTCCCTAATTCACTTTTTTAACTAAATAAATATTGGTAGAAAGCTGATATTTTGCGGCATGCTGACTAACGTCCACTAAAAATAATGCCGAAAACATTAATCAAATTTTATATTTGGTTGTATCTGCATACAATCACATCGATGATGATTATGATGACGACGAGGATGATGAGGATGATTAGGATACTGATGATAATGATGATAATTCTCCTGATTAAAATGGTTATGATGAATATGACGATGAAAATTAGGATGATGATGATAAAGATGGTAGTGGTGCTGCTTATAATGATGATAGCGATGCTTTCGCAAATGATGTTGAAGTTTATTCTGATTCTGATGATAATGCTGCCGAGGATGATAAAGTTGATGATGATGAGGATTATGAGGATGATGATGACAATGATGATGAGGACGATGATGATTATGAGACTTATGATGATGATGATAATGATGATAGCGATGCTTTTGCAAATGATGTCGAAGTTGATTCTGATTCTGATGATAATGCTGCTGCTGAGGATGATAAAGTTGATGATTATGTTGATGATGACGAGGATTATGAGGATGATGATGACAATGATGATGAGGATGATGATGATGATGATTATGATGATGATGAGAGATGATGATGATGATGATGTGACAGATGGTGATGTTGATGATGATGATGATGATGATGATGATGATGATGATGATGATGATGATGATGATGATGATGATGATGATGATGATGACGATGATGACGATGATGATGATGATGATGATGATGATGATGATGATGATGATGATGATGATGATGATGAGGCGGATGTTATATCCGGTAAGTTTTCCCGTTCGTGTAGCTTGAAAGCAGGCAAACTCTTCGCTTGCCTAATAAGGAATGATGAAATATTTCGTGTAAATTATTCTTTTCAAGTTAGTACTTGTATAACTTGTTGTGTAAATGTTGCAAATAAATAGTCGCATTTGTAGTTAGCTTATTAATTTTACCAAGCCATAAGATTAAATCGAAATATTTTTTAAATAACGAAATAAAAGAAATTTTAAGCAGATCTGTAAAGTTATTGCTGTAGTATGTATAATTAAGTATTTTTCATGTGTGATAGAGTTTGATTTGAATGCAAACTGTCTTAAGACGTACAACTAGTTAAATTTAAATAGCAATTGCATTCTTCTATTATACTGACGACGAAATGAAGTTATCACAAATCTACAGCTTAGTAAAGTGAGTTAGACATGGCATGCATATGCACAAAAGTTTTTCGCAAAAGTAAACAATAATTTTAATTCAGCAACAGTCGTGTAATGCAAACGTCTCTTCAGGGTTTCAAAATATATGTTTTGTTAAATTCCTTCTAAAGAATTGAAACGACGCGAATTCACATCTTACGTTTCCAGAATTTCCTTAGTAAAGCTAACCTCCACCACACTCATATTAAATAATAACTCTGTTAATTTATGGCAGGAAGGTTTAAATGGAAGATACATAGTATGCAAAACACCAGCTCCGCTATATGTAGACATTTATTGAATGCGCGGGCGGTGGTAACAATTATTTAAAGTAAGCTTGCGATTTTAATATAGACACCATTCGTCAGTGTAAACTAAACGCTGCATTAGGTAGCAAATACAATTGAGAACAGAGGCAAATTGGATTCGGAACCTGGAACTCTATCCACTGCTTCATCCTTGTCGCAGAGCACTTGGAATGTATGGCTATATACTAATCTTTGTTCTTTATTAGGTTTTCCCTTATTTGGAGCCTTTGTCCCATATCCTTCGATCTAAATTTTCAACTAGTGTTTGGTCTTGCCTGGATACTAGTAAATTGTTGTTGAATTTTGTTATTCGTGGCCAGTCGATTAGAATATCATGTTGATGAAACTTTTGAATATTTAGGCCAGATGCTTGTTGTTTTTTTATAAAGGACTTTATATATATATATATATATATATATATATATATATATATATATATATATAGGTATAGTGTTGTGAACCTAGTAACAAATTAGTTCAGTTGTGACCAGAAGGATAAACCAAAGGCAGCTGAACGGAAAGTATAAATATATATATACATATATATATATATATATATATATTTGCAAGTTTAATTTCGAGATATCTATCTTAAGGAATATAATATTGCCACATCGGGAAAAGTCAAACTGGGGACACAAGTTCCATGTATGCGAGACTGCTAGAGGTGAGAGCCGCATATCTAAATTTGATTTCCATATATATTCAATACGGTTTGATTCTCGAGAGTCAGTTTGCCGTCGTACTCTGATGATGATCATGGAAGGTCGAAACGCGTCAGTGCGTTGCAGCTGGCGGTAGTTTTGTTATGTTGTTCGTAGACTGGTTAAATACAATGGGGTTGGTGTTTACTTCAAGCTCGCAAACTTGATTTAAATAATTGTTACCACCACCCGAGCAATCAATTATTGTTAAATTGGGGACACAAATGGTTGTCCAATTGGGGCAAAATCCAGTCAAACATATTTTGTTTCAAGCTTAGAATGGCACGCAGCGTGCAGGTTCCGTGGTGTTATGATAAGCTAAGTGATATTGAATCACATTTACATTGCTTTGAATCTTGTCTGGTACAGTTCAGGGCACTGCTGTCGCGCTGTCCAATAAAAGCAAAAGCCGCTTAGTAGATTGATTTGTGTCTACTATCTTATAACAATTTTGCTCAGGTCAACAATATCTTTTGTCTATTTTTACTTATATTTAGACACAGCTCAAAATGTTTGGTTTCGCTACCGGCAGCAAAAGCTATTAATTCTGCTAACCCAATCGCTTGAAGAAAAACGCTGCTATGTTTTATATTCTAGGAAATCGCAAGACCAGAATCAAGGCTACCCGATGAGATGATTTAATGCAATGTAGGAACCTTCGAAACAGAGCCCAGCAAGCTTGAAAACTGTGGTAACTCTGAATTAATTTAGAGCTTAATTTCTCATCCGAATATAGCGCAGAATCAGTTTCATTAGCACATTCGTGATTTTTAATGTTAAGCGTTTTATCAGATTACCTCGCATAACCAATGTTCTTCGAAGCTTGACAATTTATCGATTGATCATAACAACGACAGGCTTTGGCAAACGTGGTGATGAAACGTTTAGAAAAACTCACATCTGATGCTACAAAGCAGCATGTATACCCAACCAAATGGGCAGTGTAGACAATTAGAATTACTTTGAGCTTAAAAAAGTTCTTATTAATTCAAAATATAAATAAAGGGGTTTATTGAAAGGAGATAAACTAATTAACGCCCCATACCTGCAAGTTCTCGTGAATGTCCTCTAAAGATACACACAGCTCTAATAAAACAAGCAAAGGTAAGCAACAGCTTTGAGGATTCATTTGTGGGCCCTTCGCTAAAACTTCTTCAGTGTAATTTAGGAAGTTCAGATAAATTGCTTTCTATATGACTAAAAATCTCACTACATACTTCTGATCTTTTAAATGAAGTAATATACTTTTTCTGAATACATTTACACTTCATTTTATCCTTTTTATTAATGTATATAACTATATAAGGTAATACGGTAGTCTGATATGTTGGTAGATTCCTAAACTTCAAATTGGTAATTACTTCTATTTAGTAAAACTGATCATTGATTGTGTGGGCGGTAACAACAATGCTTCGAATAATGTTTATGAGCTTGGTATAAACACCAATTCAATTATTTATACACTGCCAGTATAAACTGAACAGCTTAAAGTTTAGAAAAAGCAATTCATCCAGTAGACCTGTGTCATCATTATTGGGAACTCTTCAGATATTGTCCAGAATTTTCCGCGGACAGGTCTCTAACCTAAGCAGGGTGGCTCAGTGGTTAGATTCACAGGCTCCGAGGCAGACGTGTCCAGATTCGAGCCCTGCCAGCGGCACATTATGAACATTACGTGATAAGTTCTAAAAAAGGACGAAATCTGTCTATCAGATGAAGTGCCCTTTCTACATTATACGATGCTTAGATTATACGGACGAATGTATGATGTTATGTCCACCTATATTGGATGGTCAACGTACATGTATGTCGTCTGTGTTTATTATCGCGTATCGTCCAGACGAAACTTAATTATGCCTAATTCTGCAGTTAAATTATTCACTTGAGAAGTCAGTCCCTGAATCAACGTTTCCAACCCATCAGAAGCCATTTTAAATGTACCACAAATGCTTTATTTTTACTCATTTATATATAGAATTTTGCTCGCACAACGAGCATCGATTTAATAAAACAAATTTACACATTAATTAATTTATGTTCACTTCAGCTCGAAGTCTGCTTTTATCATTGGGCTGACTGCTTCATTCTTATACGGGCGCTTCTGCGAGGAATTTCTGTTGAAATAATGTCTGCACTAGATAAGACTCTTTGTTCATTATTTGTCTTAAATGTGGCTATTGCCACATATGTAAATAATGAGACTAGTGTTTACATCAAGATCACAACCTTGATATAAATAATTGTTATCATCGCCCACGCAACCAATATACATTTAATATTACTAATGTTCAATTTATTACCACATTCCCAGGTAGCGTGGTGTCCGTAATATAATGACAGAGTACAGTGGTTAGTTGAAAACTCCGCCGCATTTAGTTAATAAGCGCCGATATTTTTGCACAGTGAGTGTCAAAATAGGCTGATTAAGAAATAAGCCTGCTCCTTGGTGACACCAGTTTAGACAAATAGTTAATTCTACCTTAAATCGACTCTTGTAAACATTTTTTCAGATGCGAAAGCAGTCATTCTTTATTAATGAGGTAAGCGCCTTTTGTAGAAAACCAAACTTACTGCCACGTCTTCCATCATTCCAAAAACGTTTTCCAACATTTATTCCTAAATATTTGCCCAATATACAGCGGATTTCAGGCAGGTGCCGGTTTCTAATTATGACGCGGCGGTGGAAATGAAATGCATGTGACATATGATATTACCACTTTTGTTCATGCTCACTTTGGCATATTCCTGTGATTCTATTTAAAATATCTTTTTGGTCCTATTTGAACTAATTTTTTGCTGGGTACGCCCTATTAATCATATATTTGCATATGCTGACAACTCATTAGTAGGAGCTGGTAATACTTTCTATATCCAGATAAAAATAATCAAGAAATGTGAGACAGTTAGACTGTAAAATTTCATATGAGAATGCGTTTTTAAGCAATAATGGAGTTAACTTCATATAAATTCTTCTGAAATGCAACTTCAAAGCCATCTGACTTACTCAATTACTGCTTAAATGTATACTCCTAAGGAAAATCGCACCCTGTAAACAAATGGATCCTTTACTAGCATATTTTTAACTTGGTTGACTTTAGCATTTTTTCTTTGTCCAAATCTGTCCACTTTGTTTCTTACGCCAATTTGACGCTGGACGAGAAAACAATCTATTTGGCCATTGACTAGTAGGAATTTGCAAAACATCACTGGATATTACATCAAGAAATGTTGAATAACATTTTTTGGTTTGATGAAAGAAGTTGGTGGTCGTTGAGAAGTTTGGTTTACATCAAAAGGCATTTAACTCCATTTATACGGAATGACTATACTCGGATCTGAAAAAAAAACTGTTTCAAAAATCGATTTAAAGTAGAATTAGTAGCATTTGTCTATGCTGGAGCCTCCTCACTGATAACAGTGCCTGTCCTCCAGGGCGCAGGCTCATCCCTAATTTATGTGCAACCGATCGGCTGTATAGCAAAAGAAGTCTGCGCGCAAATATTAACAGCCTATTTAGGCAGTTCGTGTGCAAAACTATCGGCACCCATTAACTTAATGTGGCGATGACACATCGAACAGTTCGGCGCTTAATAATAAGAAATTCGGCCATCCTCCGCAGCAATGCAGTCGCGGTTGTCATTAGCATAACGTTTGTTGTTGACAGAGCCTTAGGTAAAACGCAATTATCGAAGTGATCCTGTTATAAGACTTTACAAATTTAGGTAGCGTGGGACGCCCCTTTCCATCGCTTGCATTCGTCAATTCACCGGCGCATAAACTATAAACTTTCCTTGAAATTTTACCGGAAGCCTATTAGCCATTAACATATTGAAGCAATTAGTTAAATCTAGTTATCTGAATGAAAAGAAAACAAAATCCAATCATAAACCTGTTGCATAGAGAATTTCCTTCAGTTTGTGCGCAAAAAATGGCTGTGGTTCAAATATTTTCTATATTATTTCATTCGATTGTAAAGTGTTTATCATCAAATGCTTGGGGGTGATACTCACTACAGAGACTGTAAATTCTTTAAGTAAGACCCGCTTTCGCCATTTCTTTGCATTCTATGGATTGAATTTACGCAATATTCATTTAATAAGCACAAAACAAAAGGATTGCATCGCTTATGTGTTCACGTTATTAAATCAAATATTATATGATTTTTAATTAGGTCTGGGTCCTACCGACAAAAGGTAAGCAAGCACCAATCACGAGTGTCAATGGAACTAACATTTATATAAATTAGCGATAGCTAAGAACTGCCAAGCAACAAGAAATTGTTTGGTAAAATATATATTGGGGCTAGGGCAAAGAGAGAGCTGAAAATGTTGAGCTACAGAGTAACACGAAATGCGTATAAACTGAAGACTATACCGTCTGTTCATGCTGACCTTGGCATATCCTACAGGTCCTTTGTGAAATGGGCACTGCTCCTGCTGACCTTAGAACATTCGCCTTATCCAATTCAAACTCATTTGTTATACGGTACGTTTTGTCAAATAACATGAATTTATGTAGGATTTCCGCAAACAAGAGTAAAAGAACGCATTATTGTTGTGGTCAACTCGAAACGTATTTATGTAAAAATAAAAGCGTGTAGTTTTCTAACTTTTTCTTTTATCCGCGCTATGTTTACTAGCTGGTTTTCCAACGTTACACTGTTCCAGCACGCTCTTTTGCTTTCGTTTCTTTTTCAAATTAGGCTGTTAGGTTAACCTTAGGAGAAACTTCCAGGGAAGATGAATAGAGAACATTGACTCTTCTGGAACGTACCTTAACTGAATTATTTGTCTTGCCTCATTCTCTCACATATAATCTAGGCCCTCAATATTGTGAAACAAGCTCTACTATAATCTGTCAATACTCATATACAAAATTAGCATTCGTAGTTAATAAATTTTGAAAAAAATCGTATTTCTGGGCAAAAGAAGAAAAGTCACATAACCGAATATTTGCTTGGCATAAATTTGTCAACATAAGAAATAAACTTTTATTCTGTGTCACATTTGACTGGACTCGAAATATTGACACAGACGAAGTTATGTCAACATAACTTCCGCCAGTGTAATCATTGCGGTTCAATATATTAAAAACAGTATTGTTTAATAACTTCGTCACAATGTCTCAACAAATCCGAATACATCTTCGCATATTACAAACAAATGAATTCACACATTTTATTCAGGGTAGAATCAATTTTCTGAAATATAAAGAATTTAAATAGAAACTTAAGAAGCAGCCGTTTTAAGAAATTTTAAATTGTAAACAATTATTGATTGCTCGGGTGGTGATAACAACGCTTTAAATCAAGTGTTCGAGCTTGAAATAATCATCAATCCCATTGTATTTAACCAGTCGAACAGCATAACAGAACTACCATCAGTCACGTTTTAATAATGTACATCAACAAAGAAAGAATACCTACCCGATCTGAGTTATGACTAACACTGGCTGAATTACCGTTGTTTTGTTCCTTGAATATATAAAAGATAGATAGAGCTATTATATATGAAATTATGTATTAGGTGTTGAGCACCTAGTAACAAATTAGTTTAATTATGATCAGAATGATAAAACAAAGTCAGCATGAACGGAAAATATTTTTTGAAATTTGATTGCGGAGTGCCAGCTTCATATTTTCCAATGCCGCATTTTGCGTACGCGGATAATAGCTTTGCACGGACAGTTTCACAAAGATCCGATTGATCACAATTTCCAATTTCGTTTTGTCTTCGATCGGGCTGAGTTTTTATTCATCCCAATGGAAATGCGGTTTTAGTCATATCATCTATATTTCTGACTGACCTTTCACTAGATAGTTGCGTGTCTCCTGTTTGTGTGGGTGCTTGTAACTATAACTGCTATTTTGAATCAACTAAGTGAAACTATTGTGGCTGAATATCAATTTACCATTTATATGCCTTAGACTATTTGATTTATACTCACCAATTGAAATGACGTAATTGAGATCGCCCTCATATTATATGGTGTGGAAACAAATAAATCAAATACACTCTTCAGAAAAGCATGCCACGGTAGGTGATAAAAATTAGAAAACAGACGATCGATGCACGTGTGAAGTTCCCCTCAAACCACTGAAGTTGTATTTAGGATTGGCTTGTTTATAACAATTTTGGCAAATCATAAAATATACGCACGTCATTATGTGCAGGTGTGCGTGAATATATAACTAAAAAAGATTTAGTAAAATATAATTAATTAACGTGTTAATCCATCTATATTAAACTGCAGTCAATAGATATTAATTTAATATTTGCACGCGCCACACAAATTATTTTATTCTTGACGTCTGAAATGTCGTATTACCAGAGTGATCTCAATAAATAAGGTGACGGCAGGACACAAAAATAATGACCAGTAAATGAAGAAACGTAATTAATGTATGAAATAAAATTAGCGATGGTTCGACAGGAAAATTATCTAACGAAAGAATAAGAAATATAAGGAAAGAAGATAAGTCCTTCAATAAGTGTTCAATTCACTAAGAGCATTAAAAACTAAACGAACAATTAAAAATTTAGGACTGTATTCTCAATAATTAATTAGCCAGTAATAAGATAATAAGCCTGTCTTAATCCGATATTCTTAATCTTTTGCTGGAGCTAGCTTCCGATTCTGAACCGTTCAATCGTCTTTTCCTATCATTAGTTAGCGCTGTAGTCCAACTCAAGCCTAACGATTTGTCACAGCTGTTTCATTAATAATATCATCTCGAGATATAATTTCACTAGACATTCTAATCAATCTCATCCTCTTGTTACGACTACATATCGCTTAGTGTCTGAAATCATCCCAGTTAAAAGAATGTCCGGTCTCCACTGCATGACATCATCTCATCAACATACATGATATTACAAGCGATCAGAATAAATTGGCAAACGAACTCTGACAATCTATAAGTTTGCTTTAAATTAAACTCCAAATTCGGTCACCAGTAAATACTAACTTCACACTCCGTACGGAATAAATACGTGGCGGCTTGGTAACTAAATAGAATGTGCCAAATAATTCAATTGATTCGCTTATACATTATTCGGCAAAGCCCTTCTGTCATTGAGAAATACACGATTCGATTAAACCCCACTGTAGAACACTATTTCTGGTTAACAGTAAACGTGCAAAACATGCCTTATATCAAGGAATGGCTTGAGGTAATAACATTTATTAATCTTTGAAGGAAATTTGACACGACTTTTTATAATTTTTCATTTGAGAATCAAGGATCAATCAGCCTATCAAGTAAAATATGCTCATTTCATTCTCAAAGTAGTAAAAAGATTTAAGTGATTTTGGTCTACATTAAAATTACCGGCACCACACCTTCAATATGTATTAAAATCGCTTATTGTAATCTCAATATATGGCTTATTATGTGATAGTTATTCAAAAAAACGCTTAGTATTCAACAGTAATTCTTAACTAAAAGGAGGAAATAATAAATAACCATAATCTTTAAACAATAATTTGTTGCGTGGGTGGTGGTAACAATTCTTTAAATCACGTTTGCGAAGTAAACACCAATCCCATTTTATTTAACCAGTCGTCAAACTACATAACGAAGCTACTGCCAGTTGCACGCACTGACGCGTTTCGACTTTCCTTGATCATCATCAGAGTACGACGGCAAATTGACTAGCGTGGATCAAACCACTTTGCATATATATATATCCTGCATATGGTAGAATAAACCAGTCATTGCAAATCACTTACAGTAACACTCAATTCCTGGTTTACGTGAGCACAACCAACGGATATAAGTTGTCTCAACCACAGCCTTCTATGTTTCTCAGTTTCAATTTTAGTTACTTTGACTTTACAACGTTACATTATTTAGTATACAACTAAAAACTGTTTGTAGTGTGCGGCGAGATAGCTCAGTGGTTAGAGCAACAGATTCCGAAGCAGATCTCTCCGAGTTCGAGCTGTTTGTGTCAAATTCTGAACGAAACTGCTCTTCTGGATGAGTTTCTGCATTATACACAGCTTATTTTATACAGACAAATGTATGTACATAAGGAGACAGTTGTTTATATCAAAATCGCAACGTTCATTTAATTAATTTTTATCACCACCCGCGCAATCAATGTTCATTTCATTATATAAATTTTAAATTCAATACCACGCACTTAGGTAGTGTGGTGTCTGTTCTATAATAACAGATTTTCGTGGTTAGTTGGAACTTTATGTCTAAGGGTATGCCACCACCGTAAAACCAATGCTCGTTTAATTATATAAATGTTCTGGATTTGACCGCATTTTTCTTGTGCGGGAAAATTGTTCAATGGAAAATCTTGTTCCAACGTCATTTTCAGACAATCAGCTGATGCAAGGCTTAAAAAAGAAGGGACAAATGAGAACCCATCAATCGAGGCCAATAACCAGAGCACCTGAAAATGATCAAAATTTAAGATTTTACCGACCTAAGAATGCTATCAAATGTCCCGCACAAGAAAAATGCCGTCAAATCCACAACAAGAAGGACAGCACTGCGCAAAGACATACATTTATATATAAATGTTCGTTTTAATACCACTTCCCCATGCAACGTTGTGTCTGTTCTATAATGACAGATTGAGGGTGGTTATTTGTAACTTTAGGGCTAAATGGATGCTATATAGGCTCTACCTAATGAAAGCTAACCAAGAAACATTAATTAGTGTATAAATGAAAACTGTAAGAAATGTGCGGCAGGGTGTCTCAGTAGTTAGAGCACCAGATTCCGAAGAAGACGTGCCCAGGTTTGAGCCCTGTCCGCGGAAATCTCTCGACAATACCGGATGAGTTCCCAATAAGGACGAAACTGCACTACTGGATGAATTTTCTTTTCTACATTATACAATGTTTAGTTTATACTGAAAAAATTATTTGCATATTGGAGGCATGTTTTTATATCAAGATCATGACTTTGAATAAAATAATTGTGTAGTAGATTCTAGAATAATATTTACTTATTTGGAGAAATTTCTTGATCTTCCTAATCAGTTCGGAGATGCAAAATTTACGTTTCGAAAAAAAATAAAATGTGAATTGTTATTTCTGAATGTGGTATTAAGACGAAATGATCATGTATTAAATAAGATATTTATCGGATAGAAAATTAACCGAATATCCTCCTTAACTTATTCTTCAGCCATGCGTATGAAATTAGGAGAGCAAATGAATATATTATTACCTGACTGCACAGAAATTGTGCAGCCGACATTTCCAGTCAAGTTCAAAGTATGCGAGACTGCTAGAGTTGAGAGCCGCCTATCTAACTTTGATTTCCATATATATTCAATGCGGTTTGATCCTCGATAGTCAGTTTGCCTTCGTACTATGGTGATGATCATGGAAGGCCGGAACGCGTTAGTGCGTTGCGGCTGGCGGTAGTTTTGTTATGTAGTTCGACGAATGGTTCAGCCCAATGGGATTGGTGTTTACTTCAAGCTCGCAAACTTGATTTAAAGAATTGTTACCCCCACCCGTGCAATCAATTATTGTTAAATTATATTGCCAATATTAAGACAATCACTTTTTGAAGGCAATAAGCTACAGAACCAGAAAAATAAAATAGAACCCCAAAATATATAAGGAGTATATGGTATAACTTGAGTTGAGGTATATCGGCTCATAATTGTTCCCGGCAACAGTGCGTAGGTAATATAAAACAGCATTCAAATATGGGCACATTTAGAGATAAGATCCAATCAGACACTCAATGGAGACGACTCATGAACTAGAATGGTGAGGCTGTGAACGCATTGAGTTATGTAATCGTGACTAATTCGAGAATCAATTGAAATTTATTTTCAATTGACGGTATGAATGTAACATCTTTAGAGAATCATTATGTTCAATAATTAAGGAAACAATTTCAAGGAGCAGAAAACTTTTGGTAGATGAATTAGTTTGTGATCCGGATTATGAATTATTATATAAGAAACTGAGCGAGGGGGCGTAGAACAATTTTATGAGAATCCGCCTGGTGCTTGTTTCGATTGAATTTCTTTAATTCCTGCTTTTGCCGTTCTGTCAAGTTTACATTTCTTTAAATTCAATTTCTTCCTTGTTGACTTTAACTGTCCCAAAACCCTATATAATGCGGATTCCTCCTAACATTTACCCTACAGAGCTTTTCTATCCACGTAATAAGCGTATATGGATGCTTGCCATATTTCACTCCAGTTCTGTCTGTGGGTACACAGCGGATGGGATTACGTAACCGTGAATTAAGTATTAATGTAATTGAATTGAAAGTTATTTTGTTCATTCTACTTCCATGTTGGTCATAACTTTTGTGAATTGAGTGCTATTACAGTAGATAGAATGATATATGAATATGTGTGTGGAAACATCGTTGACGATTCTACAATAATTGACACTAAAACAAGTTCAGTGGATGACGGGACCAGTAAGAATATGCCTATTGATCACCATTTTCCAGGATGCATCTGTTTTGTCTTCGATCAGCCTGGGTACATATTCGTCCCTGCCTTCCGAAGGCTTCAACATCGTTGATACTACTATTTAAAATGCGGTGTTAAACAATCTTTGTTAACTGGCGACGTTTCGGTGCCTACTATCCAGCACCATCATCAGGCCCCTATACACAGCACAATACGCACAAAAGTATCATCATGTTCAGCCATACAAAAGTCAAACGTGACTAATGTTTCACTGCCATATAAACATAAGGAGTGAAAAAAGCAGAGATAATATATTAGACAAATTATTAGTGAGATGTACGAGAGAGAGAGAGGCAGAGTAAAGGAATACCTAGCTACTATGAACAAATTTAACAGGATAACTCACAAAAATGAGGCAAACTAAACCTCGCCACAACACCATAATGGCCAAGTTAGCATTCGGGCAAGGCGACATTAACAATACAGCTTCCTTGCGGATTTCACTGTGTCACGTCATAAAAAAACCAAATCTCGCAGCTAGCTTTGCCCTAGTAAGAAAAGAAAGTTACGAAGATGATTCTACTAGACATCTGCAACCAGATCGTCACTGAGCTCGATTCAATGGCATATCGCTAAGGGTTTCAACAAAGAACTATGATGCGCACGTGGACCCCATCCTGGCAGACGAGAGGATCCTGTACTACCCAACTTGGATGTAAGTGACTTTAACTGTTTCTACCATGTCAAAATCTGCCCACCTTGTTTCTTACGCCAATTTGGTGCTGGATGAGAGAACAGAGCTCTACTGGGCAATCGAAATGAGGGCATACGCAAAACTTGACCGAGCCAACGAAGTTGATGGAGCCTTATTTGGTTTTCTAACGCAGAGCACTTATTGGAAGATCCAAAAATACGGCTACGAATGTCAAAGTTAGCTAGTCGTTGTGGGTAACCAACATGTGCTATACTTCCCAAATAACGATGATCGAATGTCTGTAAGCGTCTCAAATCATCAACTCTAAGAGGCCAAGTTTCACTAGCGTATAGTAAGACTGCGCGTACAGATGCATTGTAAACACGACCTTTAAGGCAAAGTGAAATATTCGCGTTTCTCCATAAATGACGAAGGTTCGAGAAAGCTACTCTAGCTTTCGCGATCCGTATTCTCACCTCGTCAGACATATTTCCTACGTTATTGATAGAGCTCCCAAGATATGTAAACCTGTCGACTATGTCTAGATCTTCATTCTGCTGTCGCAACGTTGGAGTGAGTGGTGGGTGATCCTGTAACAGTATCTTACATATAGATGGTGCGAATTTCATACCGAAAGACGGAACAACGTCTGTTAATCTATTCAAGGTGGCCTGGGCAGCATGCTGATTGTCGAATAATAGTACGATATCGTCCGCATAGTCAAGATCGACTAGTTTATCGCCCAGGAGAACTTCAACTCCAGCATCCTGAATGTGTGGAAGAGTGTTTTTCATATTAGTATCGATTATAAAATTAAACAGAAGGGAGAAAGTGGACAACCTTGACGAACACCACCGCTGGTGGTGAAATTATGCGTTAATTCGTAGTAGACCTTAACGCGACCAGGGAGCTCGTATAATATTAACAAATTTTGTGGGCACACCGCTTTTCGACAAAACATGGAATAAAACATTGCGATCCACTGAATCAAATGCACCCTTGAAGTGTAGAAAGACGGCTATTGTTGGACGGTGATATAAATATCTCCGTTCAAGAACTTGCCTTAACGTAAAAATATTATCTATACTACCTTATCCTGCGCGGAATCCGGCCTGTTCTTCTCTTATACGTGATTCACGTGAAGCGCTAAGACGACGTAGGATAATCGAAGCAAATAACCTTGATACGACCGGAATCAAACTTATACCACGATGGTTATCGCACAAATTACGATTGCCTTTTTTGAAGATGGGAATGATGGTCGACTCATTCCAGTCAAGTGGTACGGTTTCCTCATTCCATATAGTATGAAAAAGTTTGGTCAACGCTCCTGAAATTATATCGCTACCATCCTTAAACAATCCCGGAAGCAGATCATCGGGGCCGGCGGCTTTGCGGCGTTTAAGAGATAGGATTGCATCGCGTACTTCTAACTCGGATGGTTCTTCGGGACTAACATTCCACACTGTTGATGCAGACATGCTTTCGGTAATTGGAACTGATGCGGGTGGCCAAGAAAATTGATCTTTGAAGTGTTCAGCCCACCAGTCAAGACGACTTATTTTATCGGTTATTAAATCGTTGTTACTATCATTTATAGTTTCACTAACTTTTAATTTTCTCGGACCTGTTGCGCGAATAAGTTGGAACAAACAGCGACTATTACCTGATGCGAAAGCTACTTCCATTTCTTTAGCCCTTCTGGTCCAAAGGTTTTCGAAATCGACTTTTAGACTGCGCTTAAGTTGGCGCCTTACATTGCGACGAGTTTTATTATGAGTCGAGCCAGGTGGAATTTGGCGCCTTATTTAGAGTATCTTCATAGATTTTGCAGAGAGCCAATGGTTATTTTATGGGGACTGAAATGCCACACAGTAGTACCTGAATCATAACTCACAACAGATTTAAATGGTAATCTCAAATCTGAAACCGTTCATCACTTATTTTTGACTACCAATGGTTCTAAACAGTGGATTTGTCTCAGTAACTAAACTCAATATATGAATATACTAGTACATGAAAACCCTCACTAAACAATCCAACTACACACACACACACACATATATATATATATATATATATATATATATATATATATATATATATATATATATATATATATATATAATTATTTTTAATAATCAGACCAATTCTTTCCTCAGTATAATTTCAGCTATCTCAAATTCCCGGTATACATAATCTCATCTCGTGTGCAGAATGTTGTATGGGGGAGAGAATATATCAAACCTTTTTTGTTATAACTGTACTGTTACTATGTCACGGTAATCAAAATTCAAATATGATAAAAAAAAACTTGATTGTCAAATACTGTTTTATTTTAAGTGGGAAACTCTCATTTATACAATTTCGTATGAAGTATTGCGTACCTAGTAACAAATTAGTTCAAATATGGCACAGCATGTTATCTAGATGGAAAGAGAGTGAATGTCAGAGCGACGCTTAGGTCAAAAATAAAGAGGGAAAGGAAGAGAGAGAATGGACAAATTAATAGTCTTCAAAACTAATAGTAAGCACACTGTGAAGTTAAGCAACTTTTAGAAATAATTACATCAGAATATATGCCCATTTGACTACAATAAATCAGTATACCATACATATATATATGTAACATATACGTAAACTTATATATATATATATATATATATATATATACTTGATCAGAGCACAGTTTAGTAATCTCCAAATAAATTGCCTTTGTCCACTTCTGTTGTCGATGTCTTCTCCTCATACTATATATATATATATATATATATATATATATATATATATATATATATAGAACTAGATGAAATACCTCATACGCAATTGTATACATTAGAGTTTCCCGCTTAAAATAAAGCACAGTATTTGACAATAAAGTCTTTTGTTTTATCAGTTTTGAATTTTTAACTTTGATTACCCTGACATCATAACAGTAAACTTCTAACAAAAATAGTCGATACTTACTTTCTCCCCTACAACATTCGGCACACGAGATGAGATTAGTTTATTGTGACAAATTCTATGCTTAAAAACATTTCTGAGTCAAAAAATACATAAATAGAACGGTTTCCGAACGTTGTTACCACATTTGCTTAAATCTGCTATTGTGAGCATTGTCCTGTTTATAGTGGCCTGATGATGACGCTGGACTGTAGGCACCGAAACGTCGCCAGTAAACAAAGACTGTTTAACACCGCATTTTCAATGGTTAGTAAGACGATGTTGAAGCCTTCGGAAGAAAGAGACGAATACGAACCCATCCTGATCGAAGACAAAACAGATGCATACAAACTACGTACTGTTTAGTGTAGAAAAGGCAATTCATCCAGTAGACCGGTTTCGTACTTATTGGGAACTCATCACGTACTGTCCAGAATTTGCCGCGGACATGGCTCGAACCTGGGCAGCCAATTCTGGACATTACCTGATGAGTTCCAAATAAGAGCAAAACCGGTCTTATGGATGAATTTTTAAATCAAGTTTGCGAGCTTGAAGTAAACACCAATTCCATTTTATTTAACCAGTCTTCGAACAACATAGCAAAACTACCGCCAGTCACACGCACTGACGCGTTTCGACCTTCAATGATCATCATCAGAGTACGACGGCAAACTGACTAGCGAGGATTAAACCGCATGCATATATATGGCAAGCAAAATTAGATATGCGGCTCTCACCTCTAGTAGTCTTGCATACATTGTACGTGTCGTAAAGTCCATCCCCTTCTCAACGTGGTACGACGGTGTCAACCATGTCTCGATGGCCGATCGTACATGGGCTAACGGGGCTATGGCGGTGGTGTCACCAGGGCGTGGTGGATTTCCGACCGGCAATCGGATCTCCTATAAAATAACACATGAGCCCGACGACGGCACCATGACTCAGCGTGTGTTCCCCGCCACAAAAGGGTTCAACAGCCACAGGATTACATGGACTCCTGGACAGTACCCCGTACTTCCGAATGGCGAATGAGCTATCAACAGCCACCGGCAACCATGCAACTTACTGCTGCCTTGCAGACTGCGCTTTGATGTGCAAAGTCTAGAGGTGCGTCCTCGATCAAAAAGCCGAGTGGTGAGGGGACACCACTTGTACCAAATTCCCAAGGAACTCCATGAAAATGGAGCCGGCTTATCCTCCAAAAGGAGTCAGCCGCAGTAAAGTAAAGTAAAAGTAAGTGACTGGAAATGTAGGCTGCACAATTTCTATGGAGTCACGAACATTGCTTGTTGCTTTCGCCACACATATATATAGACAATACAATTAAAAATTAATTGATTTCGCGGGTAGTGGTAACAATTCTTTAAATCAAGTTTGCGAGCTTGAAGTAAGCACTTATCCCATTTAATTTAACCAGTCTTCGAACAACATAGCAAAACTACCGCCAGTAACGCTCACTGACGCGTCAGATTACTACGGAAAACTTACTAGCGAGAATCGATCTGCATTTCAAACCGAATTGAATATAATTCAATGCCGCGTTTTGCGTACACGGGTAATAGTTGTACACGGGCCGTTACACAAAGATCCGATTCTTCACACTTTCCGATTTTGTTTTGTCTTTGATCGGGTTGAATTCTTCTTTGTTCAACTGGAAATGCGGTTCTATCACATCTTTGTTTACTGGCGACGTTTCGGTGCCTACTTTCCAGCACCATCCTCAGGCAACACAACACTGATCACAATAGCAGATTTAAGCAAATGTGGTAACCTCGTTCCAAAACCATTCTATTTATATATAATTGACTCAACACTATTTTTAATCATAGAATTTGTCTCAGTAACTAAACTCAATATATAACTATTTATAATTAGCAGACCAATCATTACCTCACCTATCTCAAATTCCCGGTATACGTAATCTCATCTCGTATGCAGAATATTGTAGAGGAGAGAGACAGTATCGAACCTTTTGTTATTTGTTATAACTGTATTGCTACTGTGTCACGGTAATCAAAATTCAAAAATGATAAAAAACTAAAACCTTGAATGTCATATATTGTATTTTATTTAAAGCCGGGAACTCTAATGTATACAATGGTGTATGAGGTATTGCGCACATAGCAACAAATTAGTTCAAATATGGAGCAGCAAGTTTCGTAGATGGATGGAGAGTGAATGTCATAGCGACGC